>PVJH01004962.1:0-117999 GCA_004026705.1 Nesogale talazaci
GAATATGCAAATCATGATAAGTGGATGATAGATTGAAGCTGAAAATTGGATCAACAATCAATGCCCATGTAAAGAATGATCTAGAAAGCAAACAATATATTGCACTGAGAATATTTACCATCAAAGATCTCTTTAAAGTATTAACAAAGCAACAATATAACTTTGTAGACTAAGATGTATTTTTGCAGCCCCAATAGGCCTGTACATTCCACACAGTAAGACTGAGAAATAATTGAAGCATGTGAACTACAATATTATCTGAGAATATTGGATAGACAACAAATTTCCTGAAGATGAAACACATATGTTTTGGAAGAAATACATCTCAAATGCTTCCTATGCACCAGTCAGAAGGGTGAAGTGTTGCTTCATATATTTTGAACATGTTTTCGGTGTGGAGCAGAGTGTAGACACCAATATCTATTTGATTGGTCAACTAGAGGGTCAGTAAAAGAAGAGTAAAATGCTTAATGAGATGGATGTTCCAGTGGCTGCAACCCTGGAGCTGACACATTGCAAGGATTATGGGAATGACCAGGAAGGACCATACTGTGTTTTATGTTTTTTTTTTGACATAAAGTAGCATTGAGTATTATATATATAATATATTATATACAGTGCTTTATATTTATATAAATTATATACTATTATGTGTTATACACTATGTATTTTTACTATCATATATTTTTATTAAACAATAAAATCATTTTTCTATTTGCATGGACCCAGCTTCAAAATCTCGATTAAAATTTTTTGCTAGATGTGGCCTTTTAAGCAAGTAACTTCATTCATTACAATAAATATTATCATATTCATCTTTAAAACAGGAGAAAACCATGCAACACTTTGAGAAGTTATTGTGAGGAATGGATGTATATCAAGAAAAAATGCACATAGAGAAAAATGAATAGGATAAATAGAATTGCAGAAATTAAATATGTACATATACAGTTACTCTTATAAGCCTTCTCCACAAAAACAACTTAAATTGTTTTATAGAAACATAAATTATGCTATTTAACAAAATGAGCAAAAGAGTGAAAAGTACATTAACTCTACTTCCTTACTAGAATTCCTGAGCATTTTCTATTCCTCAGGAAATATTGCTTTGATATGCTAAGTAGAAGAGCAATGTATTTAAGAGTCATTAATCTCAATTAGCTTTATTTTCCACCAGAAAGTTGTTCAAATGACCTTACCTATGCAAATTAGGTCTAATTACTTTCAGGAAAGGATCTAAGTTCAATTATCTGATATCTTGGAGTGCAGCCAGTGTATTTTGTCCCAAATATTTCAAACCTTCAAAAACTCATTTAACATCTCTTTTAACAAAATGCCCCTTATGGCACTCAGGATCTATAGAACTGGTGATATAACTTAATTTTTAATTTACTGTGTGTTGCCTTATCAACATATCTTAATCATGCCTTCACTTCAAACTAAATTGTTATAATCAGAAGTCCTGCCTGAAGTAGCAGCACAACTTAAGTTCAAACCTAGAAATTAATGAAATGAAAACCACGGATATAAATGTTTAATTAAAAAAATAAAGTTTTAAAATTTATAGATCCATTAATATTTGAGGCTTCTCAGATCAGCTGGATTTTAGTAAAAAAAGTATCAGGGCATAAGCTAAGGACATAGATTAAAATGTATGCTGGCAATATTTGTGTCTTAAGTGTTGAAAGCATATTCCTGGAGGAGGTGTGTATAAAATAAAAACAAAAAGCATAGGTGCCAAAACAAAACATTTACAGATTGACACTTACTCTATTATATACAGTAATAATGAACTTTGACATGCTTTCCTCAGACTTTTCAAAGGTTAATTTATGAAAACTTGGACAATCATAATCCAAAACTCGCTGTTATGACCATATTGGACTGAGAGTCAAATTCCCCCACTAATTTTGGTTTTCCTGCATTCAGCATCATTGCATGTGCTTTGTGAGTCTGAAAAGAACTTTATAGATTGTATGGGACATATGGGCTAATATTGGATTTATAGACCAGATCTGCACCGGACTGGGATGCTATCTCAATATTCAACTGCTCTTGTATATAAAACACTTTCCTATACATATGATAGTGTCCATGAATTTGTTTTTCAAAACTACCCAGACTAATACAGTCCCCTACGCCACCCCAAAGTGCCCTACCAAAAACTAAAGTTGATATTAAACCTCTTCAAGAGGTGTCAAATGATCAAGAACCAATGGAAGACAGAAGTCCAAGCTGCACTGAATGCCTTAGTGAAAAACAAGACTCCAGGAACTGAAGACCACCACGGGAAACATTTCCACAAGATTATGAAGTGTTGGAAGCACACACTAGTGTATGCTAATGAAATTGCGAAGAAAACTTCCTGGTCAAATGACTAGAGAGATACATTGTATACCCATTGTAAAGAAAGGTGAAGAGAGAGAGTGCAAAAATTAACAAATAGTATGATTAATATTATACACAAAATAAATTTTACTGAAGATAATTTAAAAAAATGTTGGCACAGTACATTGACAGGAAGCTCTCAGAAAAGCAAGCTTGATTCTGAAGAGGACATGGCAAGAGAAATGTCATTGTTGATGTCAGATCAACCTTGTTGGAAAGTAGATGATACCAAAAGATTTGCTTGTGTTTTAGTGACTATGCAAAAGAATCACCTGTGTGGATATTAACAAAATATGGATAACATTGAGAAGAATGCAAACTGCAGAACATTTAATTGCAATCACTCCAAACCTGTACAAGGGCCACAAGACAGCTGTTCAAATAGACCAAGGAAATATTGATTGGTTTAAAATCAGCAAAGGTGTGTGATAGTTAGGATTTGTGTCAACTTGGCTCTGCTGTGATACTCAGGCAGTTGAAGCCTCACCCTACGATATGATCTAACATAAAGTAATTAATTCTATAACTGGATCTGCTCTGAGCAGCACAGCCACTAAGGGAAGATGTGGGTAGGGTTCTACCCTCCCTAATTTGGTCATAACCCTGAATAACTAGAAGAAAAGTTTCACCAGGGTGTGACATTTTCCCATATAAGCTCATGCTATTCAGGGGCTACTTTCTTTGTTGCTGGCCAAGATTTTGCCTTTGACTAGTCAACTAGTTATCTTGCCTACTGATCCTGCAAGCTCTCAGTGACTCCCCAAATTCACTTGCTTAACTTGGATTCATTCACTTCTTCATTCATCAGTCTTTCTGCTTCTTGATATGCCATTCTGATTCCAGGTTCATCAGCTCTGAAACGCAGAAATCAGTAAAATCTTCCACCTTACCCATGAACTTGAACCAAAGTGGACTCAGACAATTCTACACCTATCTGACCCTTTTCTTTGATATAAAATCCTTTCTGTATTTATGGCATGATCCACTAGTTTTATTTATTTAGAGAACCCATCCTAACACAGTGGAAGTTGGGGTTGTATCCTTTCACCATATTTATGAACACTGCAGTGAGCAAATGATCTGAGAAACTGTTCTAGAAGAATAAAAATGAATCATCGGGATTAGGAAGGCTTCTTTACAACCTACAATTTTCAGATGACACAGCCTTGCTTGCTGAATGCAAGGAGGACTTGAGACACTTGCTGATGAAGATCATAGCCTTGACTAGAGAGTGCCACTCAATGTAACACACACACATTCCTCACCATTGGACAAATAGACAACATCATGATAAATAGTTGAAGTTTGAAAATGTTTAATTTTTCTTAGTTCCACAAGCAACACTCATGGAAACAGCAGCAAAGAACTCCAGTATGTGTTGCATTGGGCAGATTTGCTACATGGGCTCTCTTCAAGGTACAGAAGATCACGGATATCAGTTTGAGACCAAAGGTGTGCCTGAGCCAAGCCATTCTATTTTCATCTTATTGACAGCCAATGTTTTGCTGACGTTCTGCTTTAACAAGAAAGGCTGTTCATGCCTGACAAGGTGGCTGTAGAACTTGAAATGGAATTTCCTCATCCTTACTTGTTAGGATAATTCTGGCTGTACCCCGTCCAAGACAGATTTGTTTGTTCTTCTGGTAGTGTGCTGTCCTCTTCCTATGAGTCACCAGACTCCGAATCCAATTGCATCAGTTGTTCTTCACTGTCCAGCTTTCACATGCATATGAGGCAATTGAACATGTCATGACTTGGGTCTAGCACATGGATCTCTCAGTGACATTCTTGATCTTCAACACCTCCCGCACATCTTGTGCCGCAAATTTGCCAATGTAATATATATGTGAGATGTTAATATCTTGTGTCATCATCGCTCTATGACCACTGTTATCCCATGACCATGATAGCTCACATATCATATATCAATGACATTTCTGACACCAAATTCAGTGTCAAAAGCTGTATCATGTACACTCCCTAGGTCTCAGCAATCCTCAGGAAATGCAGATTTAAAAATCATATAATAAAATGTCTAGAATGTTTTCCAAAATTTCCAAATATCTTTTAGAATGCCTAGATAAAAATATTGTTATTTACCAGAATAATGTTTCCTAGATGCTCAATAAACTATACTAGCATAACTCAATATTGGAACTACAAAATTTCTATAATTGGAAAAACTTTGCTTTAAATTTGACATTTTCCTTGTGTCAAAGTGTGACCTAAGATAACTTTTCATTCTTTTTATATATTGCTAAGTTTTTAACCAAAAAGACTTTAAAATATCAGCATAGAAGTTTTAGGAAGCCACAAAAATCCTTTCAAATATGCATTATGCATGGAATTATTTGATGCTTATTTTGAAAGCTGCCTATTTGTTGTTCTGCATAGAGAATGGGAGAAAGGAGAAATTTGAAGTTATTTCTCAGATACTTTAAAAAATGGTCAAGGATGTATGCTTTCTCATTCTCTTTTATAATTTGGTTTTTCCTTCATTATATGGTTTTTAATCAATTAGCTCCCTAAAGATTTTCGCCAATGAATTTCTATGTAAAAGAACCTTACACGAAAAATTTCTAATAGACTTTATTATTATATAATATTAATATTAATATAAGATGACATGATTATATTAGTATAATATATTAATATAATAATAATGGATTTTATTATAGCTTAAGATTGTCAAAATTTCTTTCTCTTAATTATCTATTTCAACCAAAATTGTGTATAGGCACACATGTACATTCAATCACACACATATACAAATTCTCACCCACACTCACATACATGTACAAGCCTTATACTCAGAATCTCTAAAATTATTTTGAGTGGAAAATTCCCATGAAATTCAGTGTTAGCCAAATATTTGCCACAGCTATTTAAAAAAATTATATCTCGTTACCGTAAAATAATAGGTCTCAAGGTTATAGGTCAATCAGAAATAAAGCTATTAAATTTTCTCATGGAGTTACACCTAGATTAATAAAAAAAGTTAACATTAAGATCATTTGTTGTATAGAAAAACTATAGTAAATGCCTAGAGCTATAGATTTGTTCAGTGAAATAACAGCTAGATTTAAATGAAGATATATATTTAGTTATATATTTTACAGAAAAGACTGTCAGAAATTATGCACTTGTGATGAATGCCAACACTTTGACATAATGCAGTATGTATTTTAATCTTGAAATCCCCAGATGTTTTCTACTGCTTGGTTATGCCTCCTTTTAATAGGATTCATTTTATCCATGGTGATACAATGCTGTTTCAGCAAGAGGGGATCACTTATCAGGGAAATTAAATTCCTACTCAATTTCTTTACAATAACTCAAAAGCATGGAAATCTGAGCATTGGGATTCAGGGAGAATTTATTACAAATAAGAAAAAAACACCCCATCTATCTGGCAGCATATTTTGATGAATACTAAACTATTTTAAATGATTTAATGGTTCCCTTCAAGTCTAATATATCTAAAGGTGTATAAGAGTAAAAGGAAAAATAAGTCTCTCATCCATTAATCAGTTACATTTTGAATTTTTCTCACTAACAGAATAGCAAATTCCTGCAATTGTGTCAATTATTATTTTCTCTGATGACTTCTTTAGTAAGGAAATGCACAGAAAAATGTGTTGAGTTACATCTCTTTATGCAAACAAAGTAAAATTTAAAGTAATTGAATTGCTTATTGAATAAACAAAGAAGAAAAGGGAAATCATTTCATAATGGCTACTTGTACTAACATTTTATTAAAGTTATTGATCACAGGTAGCATAATCTTTATAAAGATATTTTACTTAAGTAGATAATTTATCTGATTCTGGATGTTCATCAAGATGGTTTAATAAAATAAAAAGCAACTGGAGGAATGGACCTTAAGATGAGAAAAATAAAGGAAAAAACATTCTAGATGCAAAGTTGCTGAGGTCTATTAATAACTGATCTCCCATTTAAAAGTCATAAGCACCCATATTCACCACAGTATATGTGCCCTTCCATTGGTTAATATAAAAATCTATTAAAATAATTTATGATTACTCACTATGTAAAGTGTATGTAAAATTTCTTATACACAAGATGTTATATATCATATAAAGTATTTGTTTACTTTAAAAACTACATCAAACCACATCTCTAATCAAAATTCAAAAGTACTTCAATTCCAAAGTAGGGTATAAAAAGTTGATTTTCATTTTGTTGATTTATATCTGACACCAAAAGAGCACTTTTTGAGACACAGTACACATACAGTCTAGATGATTTAAAAGATATGTGCCATCATATGAAGTTCTTGGTTATGTATCACTTTTCCACTTAAGGGAAAAATATGAACACTAATAATCCCTACCTTTCCCTTTTAAATATCTCATACATACCACTGTATACAAAGATATATATATACACACACATATATATTACTAAAGTGTTTCTATAAAGTGTTTCTATAAAATGTACAGCTATTGGTTCTTCATATATTTCCTATCTAGGTATATATACTTCTGCAAGTAGTTTTTAAGTTTTTTATCCATAATCCTTCATTCTGAGAATTCTGTACTTTTTAACTTGCATCAAGTCAAGCAGACAATTTTGTCATATTGAGTAATTCTGTGTTCCTTGAAAATGTTCTTAGAGTGTCATGCACAAAAAGAGGCAAGTCCTGGCTACAAGTGTGGATGAGGTCATCTTTTCCAAAACAGTTATCCGTGGAGAGGTCTTCCTACTTTCAAAAAATATGTAGGTCCCCTTGTCATTGTTGTTTTGGGAACAAAGCTTTTTAGTCCAACTCTTCAAGCTTTTTTTTCTCTCAGTCCAGTTTCAAATGCTTTAAGGCTTCATAATAACCTTCGATGTTAGTGCCGGGTCTTTCAAGAAAACAAGGTTTTATACTTGGAATCCCCCCAAATAGTCACTCTAACCTTCCAAACTGATTTCTCTGACTTAAATTTATTGACCTAGTCAATCATCTATGAAGCAGTCATTGTTTGAATTGGACTTTGCTCTATCAATCTTATTAGCAAACCATTATGATTCGTTCCATAACATCATGTTATTTAGCTTTTAACTTACTTAAAAATGCTGAAAGACCAGCATTTTGAGCTAGTAGATCTTCACACATTTTTGGTACGCATGAGCTCAAATTCATAGACAAAAGAATTTTCTCCCAAAATTGAAAATGTGAAGCCACAAGAGTGATAGGTTCATTAGCTATCACATCGGTCTTCTTCTTCTTCCAGTTTCTGGACTTCACCCCGAGTTCTCCATTCAATGAAGTTGTTGTTGCTCCCCCTTCTCTTATCTATCACAAAGTGCCCATGTTTCTGAAATGGTCAATGAAGGACTTCCTTTGAGCTCATCTTTAACAAAATCCTATCCTTCTTGAAAGACTTGAATAAAACCTGCTCTTTTGTGTGGGGGAAATATTACCATTAGCCTGCAGTAAAAGTTTAATGACTTTGGAAGATGCCAATTTGAGTTTTGTTTAAAAATGTATTATTAATTCAGATCTTAAAATTGCTGTTTCACATGGAACAAAACTTACCCAGTTTTGAAAGTACCATAATGAAAATAAAACAAATGCATTCCCGACATAAATCCTCTACAGCTACTCACTGATCAGAGACACTTGATAACACATTTTACTACAAACAAACCTGCATATATGAAGTGCATCATCTGTAGTGACACTTTTGGACTCATCTTTGTCATTCTGTAGCTGTTTGTATAGTACTTTATCTCCCTAACTAATATAAATTCCTTAAGGAAATAATTAATTTATTTTTTATCCTCAGCTTCCAAGGGAAGCTAATAATATAGCCACTCAATATTTCTTAAAGCTGTCTGACAGTGGGCACAACGATGCTCGCATGCTAAACTCTGCTGTCACTTGCAGACATCTTCTTACTTTCAAGATGTGATGAATAAATAGCTGATATAGCAAACAAAGAACATGGAAAATGTTCTGTTATCCACTGTTTGTTGTTTGGCAGCAACTATTTTACCTTGAAAATGTGCTTTATTTTCTTTCATTTTCTAACCATAGTTAGCTAGATTATTTGGAAGTAATTACTTTTTGCAAAATCTAAGGAAGATAGTTGGGATAGCTGAAAAGATAGAGGGTAGAATTTTCTACGATCAATAGTTATTCTCCCTGTCTAAGGATTTTATTTGTTTATATAAGGACTAATTCAAACAGTCTCTTTGGTTTTACTTTGTGTGGACTTAATATATCTTTATCAAAGGTCAAGAAGACATTTTAAAAGATGTGTCTTGCACTTTATACTGAAGGGATATATACATCTATATATATCTATATATACACCCATATATATCCATCTATATCCACATATATATCTCTTTATCCATATAAGAGAATACTTTCTTTTCTGATAAGCATACAAGTAGGTAGTACTGATGATATTTATTTATGATAACTGTAGTAATTACTTTGAAAGTTATTGCACAATTAACTGTAGGACCAAGGATGCAATGTAGAAAATACGAAATAAGCTTTAAAAATATTTTCTTACATAAGGGAGGTATTTCAGACAAAATTTGTTCTAAACAAATGTGTACAGGTATGAGTTAAAAGTAGTAAATCATTAGCATTTTGGTCTGCATTGACCATTTCAGAAACATGGCACTTTGTGATAGATAAAAGAATGAGGAGCATCAACAAATGCTCATTTGCTAGATCTGTAATATATTTAAGAAATAACATAGAAGGAGAGCCCACAGATTGGGGAAAGATATTTAGCAATGACATAATGAACAAAGGATTAATTACAAAATACTCTAGTATACTTCATGCCTACTTAAGAAAACTAACAAATGAACCCATGACAAAAGTGGACAAAGGACCTGACCATACAATTCACATAGGAGACACCCAAACATGTAATGAACAGAGAGAGAGAGAGAGAGAGAGAGAGAGAGAGAGAGAGAGAAAGAGAGATATTGTTCTAGTTCACTCGCCATGCAGGAAATATAATTCAAAGCCAACATTAAATATCATGCTAACACCCATAATTGTGGATTGCTTTTTAAATCTGAGAAAAACAAATGCTGAAGAGGGCATGGAGTGATTGAATTTCATATGTACTGCTGCAAGGCTTGCAAAAATTCATACAACCATTGTGGAAAATGATATGTCTATTACTTAAACAGATGGCAATAGAAATACCATATAATGCAGCAATATACCCCAAAGGAATAAAACAGATCACAAGCAGATGTGTGCACACCCATGTTCATTGCAGCACAGTTCATAATAGGGCCTAAATCCCCATTCAGTAGATTTAAACTACTTTAGTATATACTGACAATGGAATACTATGCAGCCCCCCAAAATTGATTACTTGAAATAACAAAGAGGGAGCTGGAAAATATTATCTTGAGTGAATTTACTCAATTATGAAAGGACAAATCTGTATGAGTCCACTAGCTCATTATAGGCACTAGCTCAGGCTTGCAGGGCATCCCGTCTGCTGGCCAGAGTGACCAGATGGTCTGATAGAAATCCTGACTGGACCAAAGCATCATAATCCATCTTATATAAGTGTGAATCTCAAGGTCACTTTGGTGGGGACCTCCTCACATAAGGTGGGATGAAATTGTCCAAGAATGGGGAGGGAATGTTGATTTCTTAGTGACTGGTAGCCAAGTTTTGGCAACGCCCCCTATCAGAAGCATGAGGGATTTTAATGGGAAAGTCAGGTCAAGAGAGGGGAAAGGGAGCAGACATATCTGGCAGAACACAGGTACAAAATTATTGGTTGAAAAAAGGGGGATAACCAAATTCCAAGTTTGCAGGAAATAACTAAAACTACTTTTAAGGACATCAATGGGGAGCGTTCAGGGAATATGCACCAACCAAGCCACATTGGCCCAAATTTCTGCTCATATTCTGGAGACTCAGACTAAAGTGTCAAAGAACGGAGGGACATCGAACCCTGGAGTTTCAAGGAGCACAACGTATTCCAAAAACCATACCAGAGAGATCCAATGTGGAAAGTGAGTCAGATGAATTGGACTCTACCTCAAACACACATAAACCTGGAGAATTAAGATGCGAAATTTATTGTGTTTGAAGAAACAGAAGTCAGCTATACTAAGGGTATTGAACTGTCAGGAGGCAGACAATCATTGATTTACTACATCAATTCCCTAGATTCTATATTAAGACATATTATTCAAGCAAACCTATGACTGGTATTCCCAGTGAATATTACTGTAAATTTTCCCAGCCAGCCAACTCCCATTGTTTGTGTCAATAGTGTTCAGCCATGAAAGATTGTTTCTTTATAATGGGAGATTTGGCTATTGCATGGTGTAGTAAGCATATACTGGCCCAATATCCCTCTCTCAACATGTTTAAAAAAATAGAACCATGGGATTATCAAAGCAAATATTAATGGGAAATCTTTATGCTCCAAACAAATGATCTATAAGACTCTACCATAAATTAACAAGCAGTTCTCTAAAAAGGAGCCAACAGCAAATAAAAAAAAACCATAGACCCAGGACTGAGTTTGGAGATGCATTAAATCTTAGCTTCACCATAAGAACAATTAGTTTGTACATCATGGCTCTGCTCCATGCTCACCCTCAGTAATAGAAAACAGAAAATATGGGTGTGGCAGCAAAATGTGGTGAAGAAATTAGATGGTGCACTGCTATCAGATTAAATAGTATCTTGAGTCATAAAGGTTTGTTTCCAATCAAGCAGTTCTCTAAGTTGAATGTCAATGAAGTCCACATAGAAGAAGCACGCCAGCATCAGTGACCAAAGTAAAAATCATATAATCTAACTCCAAAAGTGGGAATAGTATCAGGTCTAAATTGTGAGATTATGGTTTGCAGAAGGCTATGATGACAGAGGAAGCCCAAGAAACATTTTTGAGATCTACATGGGATATAAGCCTCTAGTATTTACTCTATTCATAATTGAGGGGGTGGGATGAAACTGGTTGTTGAACAGAGTACATGGATGATATGACTGTAGGATATCAAGCTGATAAAATGAATTGAGTGGTTAAAATATTTCATGTTGATTTTCCTCTCTGGTATGGGCCTGATCAGCTTTTCAATATTTTCAGTGTTGCTTTTGTTTTGTTTTATTTTCATGTTGGGGTTTATCTCAGATGTGTTCAGTCATTTGGGTAACCCACTTGAATTTTTGTTACTTGTTTATCTGTTTTTCAGTATATGAAACCCAGGATTGAAGAACCTATAGAGACAACATGTGTAATAAGGTTTCCTTGGCAGGTAAAGTGGGGTACACATGTAATGGAAATACTATGTAGTTGAGTTCAAGAAAGAAGAGAATATTTGAAACCAATTGTGGTAGCAATTGTACGTTAGTGTTTGTTGTGATTGATCCATGGAAGGATATGATATCTGTAGTAACTCCCAATGTAAGGTCGGGGTGGGTGGGTAACAAATTCACCTATAAACTAAGCTTTATTATAGCCGGTACTAAACTCAACAATTATTTATCTAGATCAAGTCTGTAACTTGACTCTGAATTATAATATTCTGCTGTTCACTAATGAGGAGCTGGGTCAATTTGTCTTCTTATATTGTAGTCATCTCTGTTAGTTAGTATCTAGTGTTGTTATCACAGAAACATTGCAGGCTGATGGCTTTACTACACAAAAATGTATTTCCTTGCAGTTTAGGAAGTCAGAGATCCTAATTCTAGAAAAAAGAACTGTCTCTCTGTTGACCCTTGAGACCCACACTTTTTGGTCTTGAGTTTCTGTCCTTTTGAGATTGAACTTAGTTTGTTTGGCATCAATTTCCTCCATCTCTGTTTGCTTGTTGATTGCTCAAATTCTTAGTTTTCTATCTCAGAAGATATTAACTTAAGAACAATTTATACTACTGTCTCTCTCATTGTCATTGCATCAATGTTGACTCATAATGACCTGCTATGGGTTTCTGAGACTGCAAAACTGTCACTGTTTACAGAATCCCATAGCCCAGTCTTTCTCCTGTGGAGCTGCTGGTGGATTTGAATTTTGACTATGCAGATCACAGTTCAGCACTTAACCACTATATCACCAGGGCTCCTCTTCACTAATATAGCTTTATTACTATAACAAAGAATATCAACTCCCAAATGGGATTATAACTCTAAGTAAAAGGGTAACAACTTATAATACATGTTTTGTGGTACACAATTCACCCTAGAATTTTGATATATCACAAACCATATGGCATGAGCCCATCACTGATCTGTTTCCCAGGTTAATGGATAAATCTGAGAAACAATCCATGAGTGAGATGACAAATGTAAATTGAACTCCTTTTTTTAGCATCATGGAATTTATTTGAGAAGAGATAGATTACAATTTGGGGTCATAACTGTTCAAGTTCTTTGGTAATGCGAGCCTTTTCTCAGCTATATCTTCAGCTATGTCTGTGGGTAAATTCTGATATTAGGCAGAATAGTGGACTCAAAAAACATTTTAGATCTAACACCAAACTCCAAGTTCTTTTAAATAGTAAACACACTTTGAGCATTTAATATTAAAATTATTCATGATGAAAATTTAAAGCTGTGCACTATTTAATAATGGTAATTTTATGATAGGCAGTCAGAGATGCATTCTTCAGAAAGGTATCTTATGATGAGAAAATTAATGAAATAAAGAGAATGGTCCTGAAATGTTGTAGTTTTCTATAGATTTTATAGATTAGTCCTTTGGTATAATTGTGATAAAGTGTCCTACTCAGTGAGTTCCTTTCTTGACTCTTTTAATGCAATTTTTTGAGATCTGCTGGCATCCTAGGTTATGCTTGGTCTGCTAATAGCAAAACCAGCAGTTATAAACTGGCAGATGTCCTGTTGCAAAAGGAAAAGACATTCTACCCCCGACTGTCAGTTTTTCATACTGTGACTTATGTGTTGGTGTAGTGCCAGAAGTTATGTCATTGCTATTTGAAATCCTCATAGTATCACCAAACATCAATAGGTTTTAGCAGGGCCTCTAGACTAAGAACAGACTATGAAGAAGGAATAAGTCATCCATTTTTGAGTAATTAGTTACCAAAAAACAGTGTGAGTAGCACTGAAACTATCAGATACTGAAGATCTAATGGATCAAAGCAGATAATTGCTGATGAGTTCTTTAAGTTGGAAGGCCATTAAAATATGAGAAAGAGATGCCTAGTCAAAATAGAGTCCATTCTAATGATGTGAATGGAGTAAAGCTTTTGGGCTCTTCATGGGTTGATAGTGAATCACTCAAATGAGAAAAAAGCTGAAAACATCAATTAATAACAGGAATTTGAACGTAGGATGTATGGATGTAGAAAAATGTATATGGTACAAAAATGAAATGGAATACAGAAATATCAAAATTCTAGGCATTGGCTAGCCAAAATAGACCAGTACTGGCCATTTTGAGTCAGAAAATAATATAGTTTTTTATGCTAAGAATAAATATCCAAGAGGAATGGCATTGCATTCTTTGTCAAAAAGGACAGTTAAAGATCTAATGTAGAAGCACAGTGCTATCTGCAATAGAGTAATGTCTATCCAAATACAAGTTGTCAATACAACTATTATACACCAACCAAAAGGATAATGAAAAAGTTGAAGAATTATACCATGTTTTTACTCAGAAATTGATCAAACATGCAATCAAGATGTATTGATAATGATTGGAGATTGGAAGGCAAAAGTTGGAAACAAAGAGAATGGAACAGTAGTTGAAAATATGGTCTTGAGGGCTGAGCCCCGGTGGCATAGTGGTTGTGCACGGGACTGTGGTCCACTGGGTTGAAGGTTCAAATCCAGCAGCAAGGCTGGGCCTCCTACTCCCACCACCAGAGGGCAGTGATGCCCCCCCAAAAAAAACCAAACAAACAAAAAAGAAAATATGGGCTTGGGGTTCACGTTAGAAATTAGCAAGACCAAGAATTTCCTCACAACAAATATCGTTTTTCAATATGACAAATGAAGACTGTACCTGTAGATTTTTCTAGATGGAATGCATAGAAATACAATTGACAACATCTGGGGGAAGATATTATGAATAAGCTCAACATTGTTGTTGCTGCTGTTGTTTTTTAGGTGCCTTTGAGTTGGCTCTGATCCTTAGCTACCAAAGGTACAACAGCAGTAACACTACTCAAACCTGTACCACCCTCCCAATTTCTCCTGTTTGAGCTCATTGATGCAGCTACTCTACTAATCCATCTTGACCAGTGTCTTACTCTTTTTTTAACCACACCTCCATTTTGCCAAACATGTGTTCTTCTCCAGGGAAGAGTCTCTCATTGCAATAAGTATGTCCAACATATGGAAGATGAAGTCTTGCCATCCTTTCTTCTAAGAGTCCTCCTGTCTAATTTCTTCCAATAAAGTATGATTTGTTCTTTTAGCAATCATGGTACTTTCAATATTATTAATTCAAATGTATCTATTTATCTACAGTCTTTCTTATTTTGTGTACAATATTGACATATATATAATGGAATGGGTTCTACTGGGACTTGGGTCACAGCCACTTTAGTCCTCAAAGTAGCATCCTTGCACTGCTATATTCTAAGCAGGTTGTTGTGCAGGAAATTTGCAGAACACAATGTGCCTATTGATCTTTACTACTTTGATCAAGCTTCCTGACTTTACATCATGCAGTATTTCCTTGTTCTCTTCCCACAAATGCTTCTTGATCCATGTATAAGTTCCAAGCTAGCACAGCGAAGTGTTTTGGAATTCCCACTCTTATAAAAGTTATTAGCAATTTATTATGATCTACACAATCAAATGCATTTACATAATCAAAAAAACACCAGTAAACATCTTTCTGGTTCTCTGCTTTGTGTCAAGCTCATCTGACATCAGAAATGACATCCACTCTTACAGCCTGAAATTCTTATTTCCTGCTGCAGGAGAAGCTCACTACCAGCACTTAAAACTAGGTCAACAGACTGACTGTGGAACAGCCCATCAATTTCTCATACATAAGTTCAGATTGAAGCTGAAGAAAGCTACAAATCCATAGGAACCAATATATAACTAGAAATATATCTCACCTGCATTTCAGAACCATAACAAAACAGATATAACACAATGAATCCTAATGACAGAAAACCTGATGTGTCGAGGGGTGATATTAATAATTTTATAACCGAACAAAAGTTCATTAAAAAGATGGGGGGGACATTGAAAGTGGATGTGTGAGTCTGGGTAAACTAGGGAAACAAATCCACAGATATTCGTATATATGACAGAATTTTATATAAAACATAAGCATACATTCAGAAAGTATCCCAACCGAGTGCTGTCCAAGCTCATATGTCTGACACCGATCAACACAGTCCTTCTTAAACTCACAAAACACATACAATGACGCTGGATACAGGAGGAAAACCAAATCAGTGAGTATATAAGCATCTCAGTAGGAGTCACTACATGGCTTCTCCAGCAGTTGGGACTGGATTAGGGTAGGTGCACATGACTTCTTCTCAAAGATGTCTCTCAGGAAGTGAGCCTGGTCAACTGAGGCAAGAATTTGCTAAGGCAGCTGTACCCTGGTCTGACCACAGAGAATGAGACCACAGAGCTAGCAAGGTGGGACTCACAAAGCCATTTATCTCTTCATCTTTCAATTAATTCCACATGTATTTATTGGTCAGATTGGCACAATAAAGCGTAACTAGCTCTGTGGATGTCAGATGAGACTCTGAAAGACTCGAATGCACAAGATACCTAAGGCAGATTGAAGAACTGAGGTAAAATAGCTGCACAGAATTTTTTCAAATAACAGTTGAGACAAAGTAAAATATTGTAATGATATGTGCAAAGACCTAGAGTTTAAAGGTGGGAGAACAAGCTCAGCATTTCTTAACTAAAAGAACTAGAGAAAATTCTTGCCTTGAGTTGCAATATTAAAAAAAATTGAGAAAATATTGAATGGTACAACTGTCAAAAGAAGATAGAATACACAGAGGTACTGTATGAAAGAAATAGTGAATATCTAACCATTTGAAAAGTAGCACATGATCAAGAACCAGTGGTACTAAAGGAAATCCATGCTCCACTGAAAGCATTAGCCAAAAACAGGTCTCTTAAAATTGATGGCATACCAATTGTGGCAGTCATGTTTTCTGGTGCCAATTTGACTAAAGTGTAGGGATGGAATCTAGCTTGTCAATCTGGAGATAGCCAATGAGACCTCTGTGTGGGCATGGCTTTCTCTGAGAATTCTAGGAAGTCTTGTGGTATTTCCCCATTGGAAGGAGTCTTGACTCAGTCCCTGGGAAATGCTCCACTGACAAGAGAAGATGGCAGCATAGACCCTGAGTCCTAGGAACTGGAGGATCCGAAGGAGATGCCCCATGGCCTTACTCTGATGGAACCAGACCTCTGAGGCCGGAGAAGCCAGGTGGAGACCCCAGCCAATGCTGAGATTCTTCTATCATTAAAGGATGCTGCTGATGAACCATGAGCTCTAGAAATGAGGAGCCATGGGGAGACCCCTGCCAGCACCGGAATGCTTCTACTACTTCTGCACCTGCTGGAAACACAAGACTCTGCTCCCACTGGCATGTGATTTTCCTGGTGTCATTACACATGCTTCGTGAGTCAGAAGAAGATTTTGTAAGACTGATATCTGATATGTGGGTTAATATCAGACTTATGTCCTTGGATTAGACTGGGTTGGGATGCATTCTCAATGTCCCATTCCTATTGTATATAAATCTTTCCCTTATATCCATATGCATGTTTATGGATTTTTTCTCTAGTCTTCCCAGACTAACACACCAATTGAAAGGTTTCACCAAGCTGATGAAACACTGGAAGCACTCACTCTTTTATGCTATCAGTTTTGGAAAAAAAGCAAATTGTCCAACTGACGGCAAGAGAACCACATTTCCACTCATATCAAGAAAAGGTGACCTGACGGAATTCTCAAAACACAGAAGAATATTATTGCTATCACATGCAAGTAAAACTTTGCTGAATATAATCCAAAATGGCTACAACAGTATGTTGACATGAAGCTGCTAGAGTTTTGGGTCAGATGCAGAAGATGAGGCAGAAAAAGGATATCATTGCTGATGTCAGATGGATCTTGCTTGCAAGCAGGGAATATCATAACGATGCTTGCTTTTGTTTTATTGACTATGCCAAGGCATTTAACTGCATAGATCTTAAAACACTATGTGTAAACTGTAGAAGAATGAGAATTCAAGAACTCTTTATTGTGCTCATTTGAAATTTGTATGTGGATCAAGAAGAATTTGTGCACACAGAACAAGGGATACTTCATGGTTTGAAATCAGGCAAAATGTGTTTCTGGGTTGCTCCAGTCCCCCATATTTAATCAATCTCTTTAAGAAGCTGGATTATATGAAGAATCATGTGGTGGGCTGAGCCTGGGTGGCATAGTGGTTGAGTGCGGTACTGTGGCCCACAGGCTTGGCTGGGGAGCTCCCACAACCACCAAGGGGCAGTGATGTCCCCCCACAAAAACAAACAAACAAAAAGAATAATGTGGCATCCATTTTGGAGAAAGGCTTGGTAAGAACACAAGCTTGCGTGCTGAAAATGAAGAAATAAAGCACTTACTGGACATCAAGGATATCACTCTTCAGTGTAGATTATAACTCAATGTAATTAAATCCCAATTTTCCAAAATAGGAATAATAGGAGAAATCATGATAAACAGGATAAAATAATTGAGCAATGAAAGATTTCTTCTTGCTTGGTTTTATAATAAATGCTTATTGAAACAGAAATCAAGAGACTAAATATTGCATTACATTAGGCAAGATCTCTTCAATACAGTTCCTAGGAAGAAGACTCCTGTTACACTATGAAATTTTTGCACAATGATTTACCACTACTTTTACAGAGACTTTGGAGAAAGAGACTCTCCTAGATATTTTTAACATTTTGGGGCACCAGGTTTGCATTGATGCTGCTGCCCAGAGCCCTTCTTTAGAGAAGAATCATATGGAGCCCAGATAATAAACGAGATTTCTGGCCACGATTTGTCTTCTTGAGAATATATTGGATGAAAACACACAGTTGCTATTTACACCTTCTCTGAATGCATGATTCAGATCAACATATCTAACAATGGATAAAAACCCTAGTATTGTGTTCTTGGCCTTTGAAATAAGGGTTAGGATAGTGAGGGAATCAAGTAGCAACTTCTGAACTACCCACCTTCCACCTGGGTCAACGAGAAATCAAAATCAACATTACATTTCAGAAAGAAACTGCAGAGATAAAAGAATCCTCTTCATACAGACACTCCCTCTATGCAAGAATACTCTGGTTTTCCAATATGGTTATTGGCCCAATATGATCACTGAAGTCAAATAAGTGCATAAGCAAATGTGAAGAAAACTGATGGCAACCAGCTATCAAAGGATATGGAGCCTGGGGTCTCAAAGCATGAATATAAACAAATGGCCATCTAGCTGAGAAGTATACAAGCCCACACAGAAGAAATACACCAGCTAGTGTGGCCGTGAGGCTTTGAAAGGATCCAGTCTCAGGCATCAAACAGGAAAAAGTCGTATCACTGTGTGAACACCTTCCAGAGGTAATCACTGAGGACAGGTGGGGACATGAGCAAGAGTGGTAAAGATAACTAATGGTAGCCGGTTATCAAAAGATATAGCATCTGAGGTCTTAAAGACTAGAGGATTACCAAACCGTCATATAGCACAGGAACAACAAATCCCACCATAGTAGAAGCACACCGGCATTTGTGACCATGAGGTTCAGAAAGAACCAGGTATCGGGTACCAAAGAACAAAAATCATATCATTATGTGCCCACCCTCTGACATGATTGCTGAGGACAAAAGAGTGCAGGCACAGACAGAGTGGAGAAACCGATGGCGCCCAGCCACCAAATGATAAAGTATCTGGGATATTAAAGGCTTGGAGGTGAACAAGTGGCTGCCTAGCTAGGAAGAGCAGCAAAGCTCACAGGGAAGAAGGTCACCAGTTTATGTGATCATGAGAGGTTGAAGGGACCAGATATCAAACCTCAAAGAAAACGGAATCATATCACTATGAATGAGGGGGATATAAGGGTGGGGATCCAAGGCCCACTTGTGGTCAATTGGACACCCACAGAAGGAGACAGGCCAGTCAATGTGCAGTGAGGTGGTGGGCGATGAAGCATACAACTTTCCTCTAGTTCCTGAAGGCTTCCTCCCCACAACTATCATGGTCCCAATTCCCCCTTACAATTCCAGCTGGACTGGAGGAGGTAAACTGGTAGAAATGGGAACTGGAATTATGGGGAACCCAAGAAAGATGAACCCCTTTGGGCAAGTGGTGAGAGTAGAGTTATCACATGGGTGGGGTAGAAAGAAGGTGGGGTAGAGAGAGGGAGCCAACTACAAAGACCTATACACATAACCTCCTATCTGGAGGACTAACATTGGAGGAGTGGGTGAGGGGAGATGTCGGACAGTGTAGTACATGATAAAATAGTAATAATTTATAAAGTATTGAGGATTGGTGGGGCAGAGGTGGGGGAGGGGAAAGGATGAGAAGCCTTTATTAAGGGTTCAAGTGGAGATGCGTTTATTTGGAGAATGGTAATGGCAGCAGGCATGTGAAGGTGCTTGGCACAGTATATGTAACTATGTATTATGTAAAGCAATGTATGAGTCCCCAGTTAAATGATTAATAAAAGAGAGTCCTCTTAATGATCAAAGCAGGAGCTGATGGTCCACTTTTGGAGATAAAGATTTACAATGTAAGTGTTTTACCTCTGCAGGACTGATGGTCAGTCAAACCATCTAAGTTTTACCTTGCCCAAATCATGGTATTTTCAGTCATTTCATAAACTTATGAAAATTAGAAAATGAATAAGAAAGGCCAAGAAGACTTGTAAATTTTGAGCTATAATGCTAGTGAGGAATGCTGAAAGTACCTAGACTGCCAAAGAACGAAGGAATCTGTCTTGGAATAAGTACAAACAGAATGGTCCTTAGAGGTAAGGACGGTAAGGCTTTGTCCGAAGTGCTTTTGTATACATCATCAAGTGTGACAGTTTCTGGAGAAGGACATCATGCTTTGCAAAGGAGAGGAGCAGTGAAAAAGCAGAAGGTGCTAGACAAGACAGATAAGACAACATAATAATAATTTATGAATTATCAAGGGTTAACGAAGAAGGGAGGAGAAAATTGAGAAGCTGATACTATGGGCTTAAATGGAAAGCAAAGGTTTTGAGAATGACGATGGCAACAAATGTACAAATGTGCTCGACACAATGGATGGATGGATGAATGGATTGCGATAAGAATTGCATGAGCCCCCAATAAAATGATCTGGAAAAAAAAAGACAAGATTGACACAATAGCCAAACCCATGTGTTCAAACATAAGAGCCATTGTGAAGATGGAACCAGTCCACCGTATGTTTGGTTCTGTTGTACATAGCGTAGTCACAAGTCAGAACCAACTCAAAGAACCTAACAACAACAGCAAAGGTTTATGGTCTTGGAAAATCACAGTGACAGCTCTCTTCTGCTTTGTTGAACTGATTCCACAGTGACTGAGTTTGGTTCATTGGGGTTTTCCTCTTTATTTATTTGGTTTATTGGGGATTTCCTTTTATTTTGTATTCTGTATGCGCTTCCTTTTTTATATTTGATAGCATAATTTTGTCATGCAATAGGATCTTTAAACCAGGTTCTATTCTTTCACTGATAATTTTTATAACTCTGGTATTTATGTATAGGTCTTTGATCTATCTTGAATGCGTTTTAGTATTATAGGGAATGGAAGGGATCCTGTGTCATTATTCTACTGATGGAAATCCAATTTTTTCAGAGACTATGTATATCTCATGCAATGGGATTTGTAGAGAGGCATGTCTATCTCAAATAATGTTTTTAGAGCTTTGTCAAATGCTTGTCTGTAGTTGGATGAATTTATTTCTCGGTTCTCTCTCTCTTCCATTGGTCAATGTCTCTATCATTGTGCCATTACGAGGCTGTTTTAACTACGGTGTCCCTAATTGATTTTGAGGTTGGGAAATGAGAAATCTTCTAATTTGTTCTTCTTGAGAAGTTTTTTACTCATCTTAGGTATTTTCCATCTTCATATGAAGATAACCATTATCAACGACCTTTTCAAAATACTAAGTATTGATGTTTTCACAAAATTAATCTTTATATCCATGGAATACATTTACATTTATATAAGTGGTTTTTAGTTTCTTATATTAGTGTTCTATAGTTTTTTGCACAACTCTTTAATTTCTCTGATTTGGTTTATTCTTAACTATTCAATATTTTTGTGGCTATTCTGAAAGTATTGCTTTTAATGATTTCTTAGTGCTCTCTTCATTAGCATATAAGAATTCAATTGGTTTTTGTATGTTTATCTTTTATTCTGCAATGCTGCCTAATCTCTTCTTAGTTGTTGCCAGCCATTTTTGCAAGGAGAGTTCAGAATTTCCTAAGTATAAAATCATATTGTGTGCAAATAAAAGGAGTTTTATTTCTTCCTCACCAGTATGGACTCCTTTTGCTTCTTTTTGCTTTCTTACAGTTCTGGCAAAGACTTCCAGCACAATATTGAATAAAAGTGATGATAAATGGCATCTTTATCTGGTCCTCATTTACAAGGGGTATCCTTTCCATTTCTCTGGGTTGAACAAGATTCTAGCTTTTGTTTTATGTGCATGACCTTTACTGTGTTGAGAAATTTCCCCTTTTCCCTGTCTTGTAGTGCATTTTTATTAGAAATGAGGGCTGGATATTGGCAGATGCTTCTTTGGTATTGATTGATATTATCATATGTGTTTTTAATTTTGTTATGTTTATGTGGTGAATTATATTATTCTGTTGTGTGTATATGGTGGATTACAATTTTCTGATGTTGAACCATCCTGCTGTGCTTGGTGTGAATCCCACTTGATCATAGTTAATCAATTTGTAAAATATAGTTTTGGATTTTATTGGTGAATATTTTGTTGGAAATCTTTATACCTAGCTTCATGAGGGTTTTGGGCCTATGATACTCCACGTCTCTGTCTGATTTGGGAATAATGGCTATGCTCACTTTATAAAATGAGCTTGGGAGTTTGTTTTCCTTTCCTATATCCTAAAAGAATTTGTGTAGAATTGGCATGAATTTTCTCTGATGCTTCCTAGAATTCTTCAGTGAAGTCATCTGGCTGGGACTTTTTTTTTGTTTTGCTTATTCTTGTTTTTTTTCTTTTAATAACTTGATCTATGTCTTCTCTTGTTATGGTTTCTTGAGGTTTTCTACATCATCCTGTGTTAATTTAGGTAGAGTGTGTGTTTCTTGAAATTTGTTCATTTCACCTAGGTTTTCAGTTATTTGGAGTAAAATGCTTCATATTATAATGATATTGTTGTTATTTAATTTGCATAGTTATGAGGCCATTCTTTCATATTGTTAGCTTATGGAGAAAGGAGTAGGTAATCCAGCCCATGCCTGCAAAGGACCAATTAATGGGGCTGGGGAAAATCAGGCATCCCATTAGACACCTATGAAGGAAACCCAGAACTGAGCATGCTCAGACACAAACCCCTAGGCCTCGGTAAAACCAGTATCTTGTATACAGCCACTTTAGGTATATCACACAGGTGGGCCTGAATTTACCCAGTGGGATCAAACAGTATGCGGCTTGGCATACTTTCATTCTGAGACAATAATATGTGAAACTTTCCCTTTCCTTCTTACATACTCCCATGGATTACAAAATATAGTCTAGTGTGAATTCTTTCAGAATGTGAAATGAACAATCTCAAAATCTAACGATGTCCGATTCTCATGTTCGTCTTCTTTTCTCTTTAGTTAAGTTTCCAAAGTTTTGTCAATTTGGCAGAGGTTTCAAAAAAATAAACCATATATTTTTTCTTGTTTGTTTTCAGATTCATTTATTTCTACTCTTTTACATTTTTTTACCCCGGTGATTGAAGGGTTTTTTTTTTTTTTGGTGCTTTTATAGTGGTTTTTGAAGATTTTAGCTTAAGGTGTTGATTTTGCTTAACCTCATGAAGAGGAAGACAAATAACCCATTTAAAAAGTGGACAAAAACATGAACAAAGAGTTCATCAAAGAGGTCATTCAAAGAAGAAATTAACTCCATTACTAGCCATTTGGGAGATGCAAATAAAAGTGATATGGGACTACTCCCAACAGCTGGGAATAGAAATATGACCCCACCAGCTCTGTGTTGAATTATACCCTAGGGTAGTCTGGGGAAACTAGGGAAACAAATTCACAGAAACTCAAATATGTATGAGAGAGTTTTATATAAAATGTAAGATTACATTTCACAAGCATCACAATGCCATCAAGTCCAAGCCCATAAGTTAGACTTAACTCACATGTCTGACCCCGATCATTAACAATCCATACGTACAAATGCCAGCTGCAGGAAGAAAGCTGCGTAAGAGAGCGTGTAAGCATCTCAGAGTTGCCAGAGGTCTTCACACAGCCGCTTCAGCACTCAAGGCTGCATCGTGGCAGGTCCATCTGGTTTCTCCTCAGGGACGTCTCCCAGGATGTGAGCTTTGTCAGCTGAAGCAGGGAACAGCTTAAGACAGTTGCACCGTGGTCCGATCATCAGAAAGCAAGAAACCTGAAAACTAGAAAGGTGAGGCTCTGCCCTTCATTTAATCTCACATGTGTTTATCAGCCAGGCTGACACAATAAACCTTAATTATCTCATACCCTAAAGAAGAACCAGAACACAAAGTGAAACATACACGCCCATGTTCCTTGCAGTACTGGAACAACCTAAAGGGAATGGGTAAGAAAATGTCAAATGCACCCAATAGAATATTATACACTGAAAAAAAAATGAAACCCTGAAGCACATCATGGAATGAATAGACTAGGAGAACATTATGACCTGTGAATTGAACTAATTACAAGAGGATAAATATTATTTGATGCCACTAATATCAGGGAGAATACAATAATAACAACAACATGAAACTTTCTCCAAAAGAAATATACTTTAGAGATTGTCAAAAAGGAGAGTTTTCAAGGAAAGGAAAGCAAATCAAGGGAATAAATGTGGAGCGAGTGTTAAGTTGGATGAAATGGAAGACCGTAGTCTAAAAGAAAAAGAGAAATCAGGGAGCAGATGAAGGGTGAACTCTTAGTGATTCTGATGAATAGATTGTTTAAGACAAAGTTGAATATCTTAAATGCAAATTTCCATCTAACTTAGATTACACAATTATAAAAAGTAAACCAAGAATGTCAAGAAGATTATCATTTTAAGCAAAAGTCATTATAGTATCTGTTTGGTACTTCTGTGAAAGAAAACTATCCCCCAGTTCAATGCTTGAACAATATGTATTAGCGTCATTGAATCGTAAGTGTGTACAGATGAGAGATTTGGTCTAGGCTGAATTTGTATGATCTGGGATAAGATCATTTATGCATTTCTCTTTAGCCAGAAGGTTTGCTATTGAATTAGTTAATTCAGGAGGTCTTGCCTGGAATGAACCAGTCTTCTCCATGTAGTCTCTCATTTGTAAACAAACTAGCTCATGGACTTTCACATTGAAGGCTTATTGATATCTAAACTGTGAACTGAGCCCCCATCACTTTCATTAAAGTATTTTGACCTTAAAAAATTCACAAGATGAGCAGAAAACCAAAGGGTGAAGAAAATAGAGTATGATTTGACGAAAGGAGCTAAATTGTTGTGCCACCTTCTGTGAATGCAAAAAGAAATAATTACATTTTTTTTATCAATTACAAGCAGAAGGTCTTGGAATGACTGCTTTATATGCCCATGAGCCAGCAAGGATATTTGGTCTGAGCACAGAGAGCAATGGATATAAAGAAAAAAATTCAGAAAATATGTCAAAACTCAGCTTATGAAAATGTTCTAATCGTAGGCTTGGATTTTTCCTACCTTTAATAGTAAACGGATTAGATTTATGTTTAATATAGAATTTGTGCTCTTTAATAGCATTTTTTTAAGTGCCTAGGCATCAGAACAGTAAAATCAATTAAAGTTTTGACAAGAAATTCGACTGGGCCAGGGTTAACACAACCCCTGGGAGTTGTTTTGTTGGTTAATCATCTGAAATATCTTGTGGGTGGCATTGGAGAAATGAACCCAGAAATCCTTGTTTTTCCCCCCATCATAAAATCATGTGCAGGAGTGCCATTTACTGAGAATGGAAAAATGGAGCTTGAAACAGGTTTTACAGAAGACCTTGGACACTTGGATATGTAACATTTGAAAGTATAATAGCTAACTATGGGGAGATGTAAAATGCTTAAGTTTCAAGTTGTTTTCTCAAGGACACTCACCAAGCACATAAGTGGTGGATTTTGTATTCAAGCTTATTTTTAGAAATATGATATATTCTGTAAAAGATGCTCTATTATTCTGATAATTCATCCACATCTGAGTTCTATTGAAGACATAAAGGAACACAGACCAGAAAACATTGTTTGAAACCTCAGTGGTGTACTCTTATTACAATATATGTAATAATTCTTTTTTTACAAAATAAGGCAGAAAAGTGGGAAAATGTCACTGATTTCCGGGGGTGACGGGTACACTGGGATGCAAGTCTTTCAGTGCTAAAACTAGGAAGGCCCTTAGCAATGTGGGAATACTTATTGCTCAACATTAAGGATTTAATATTTATCTAAGAATAATATTGATGATAGTCACAGAAAGAACTCAGAAGATTGAGTTGAATTGCCTATAGATCAGATACTATTGCAATTAAAAGACACTTTTTATAGTGAGGGCAATTACTCTTGGCTTAAAGCTTAAAATAAATGAGTTTCTTTGGAAGCAGCAGTTCCATGAACAGGCATCTAAGAGTATCTTTAACAGCAACAGGCATTGAAGATTTTTCAGGTACTGGTAAAGACATTGGGTGAAAGCAAAAAACGAACGAAAACAGGGCAGACTTTAGGATGATGAGGAAAGACAATGGTGGACTCTAATGGGAACATTAAATTACAAGGGTTTTCAAATACATAGCTCCAATGTGAGTGAAACTGGAGGGAATCAAATTGAATATAAGAGATTACTAGTTGTTGACAAAGTTCATTTTAAATCATTTTTATTGGGTGCTCTTACAGTTCTTATAACATATCATTCATCAATTGCATCAAGCATATTTGTAAATATGTTGCCATCATTTCCAAAGCATTTTTACTTGAGCCCTCACTATGTTTTTTTAAATTAAACATTTTATTGGGGGCTCATACAACTCCTATCATGATCAGTAAAACGTCAACTGTATGAAGACCACATTTGCACATCATTGCACATGTTGCCATCATCATTCTTGAAACATCCTCTTTTTATCTAGGCCCTGGTACCAGCTCCACATATTTCTCCTTCCTCTCCACTACCCCTCCCCATGAACCCTTAACAGCTTACAAATTGTCATTATTTTATCATCATACACTGTCCGATGTCCCTTCCCTCACTTCGCTATTTCCATCCCCCAGAGAGGAGGTCATATGTAGATCCCAACAATGGGTTCCCCCTTTCTAATCTACCTTCCCTCAACCCTCCTGGCATCACCACTCCCACCCCTGGTCCTGAAAGGATCCTCTGTCCTGAATTACCTATTTCTGGCTCCAGTGCACATCCTTTCATCTAGCTGGATTTGTAAGGTAGAATTGGGATCATGATAGTGGGTGGGAGAAAACATTTAATAGCTACAGGAAAACTGCATATTTCATTGTTGCTATACTATACTTTGACTGGCTCGTCTCCTTCCTACAAGCCCTGTATAAGGGCCTGTAGCTTTACCTATTGTTGGACTTTGGGTCCCCGATTAGTACTCCCCCTCATTTATAATGATATAATTTTTAGTACTTTGATGCCTGATACCTGAACCCTTTAACACCTCATCATCAAATAGCCTGATGTGCTTCCTCCATGTGGACTTTGTTGCTTCTGAGCTAGATGGCTGCTTGTTTACTTTCAAGCCTTTAAGACCCCAGACACTATATATTTTGATAGCCAGGTACCGTTGGCTTACTTTGCCACATTTGCTTATGCACACATTTTTTTGTCAGTTAGCATATCAGGAAGGTGGAAATGCAATGATATTATTTTCAGTTCTTGAAGCCTGATTACTGATCCATCTGACACCTCATGGTCACACAAGCTGGTATGCTTCTTCCATGTGAGCTTTGTTGCTTCTCACCTAGATTGCCACTTGTTTACTTTCAAACCTTTAAGACTCCAGGTGATTTTTCTTTTGATAGCTGGTCACCATCAGGTTTCTTGATCATTTTTGCTTATGCACACAGTTTTCTTCAGTGATTGTGTCAGAAAGGTGAGCATCGTGGAATTCCAATTTGATAGAATGAGGTATTCTTGCATTGAGAAAGTACCTGAGTGGAGGTCCAAAGCCCATCTGCTGCCTTAATACTAATTGTGGCAGTCATGTGCTTATGATAATTTTATGATTGAAATGTAGGGGTGGAGTCTAGCCTTTTAATATGGAGATAGCCATTGACTAGCAAATAAAGCCTCTATGTGGGCATGGCTTTTTCTTGACACTTCTGGAAAATCTCGCGATATTTCCCTCATGAAGATGAGAAGCTATCTTCCCCAGTTGTTTGGAGTTAGTTTCAGAGACGATTAATCATGGACAAGACAAGATGGCAGCGTCTGAGGAGCCAGAAAAGCCACACGGCTTTCCCTTGATGAAGCCAGACCTCTGAAGCTGGAGAGACCGTGTGGAGCCGCCTGCCAGCAATAAGTTACTTCTGTGACCACTGCATGCTGTTGATGAACCCTGAGCCCTGGAAGCGAGGATCCATGCGGAGACCCCTGTCAGTGCTGGGATTCTGCACTTACTGGCCTGTGACTTCATGAGTCAGAAGGAGACATAGACTAGTATTGGGCATATGGGCTAATATCTGACTTATGACTTTGAACTGGACTGGGTTGGTATACTTTCTCAGTGTCACATTCCTTTTGTATATAAACCCTTTCCTTATATCCACATGCATGTCCTTGAATTTGTTCCTTTAGTCTACCCGGACTAACACACTAACCGTATAAGTATATGTACATAGACACATATCTATTTTCCCACAGTAAATATATAAATATATATAGTAAAGATATAAATATATTTACCTATAAGTATATTTGCCTATAAATATATAAATATATTTACCTATGTGCATGCCTGTTTTTAGACTTCTATACATGCCCCTTGCCTCCCAGTTCTTTCCACTGTTACCTTTTAGTTTCATCTTGTTTCGTTATCATGCTCAGTTTTCAACTGGGCTTCAGTAATTTCTGTCTGTTATATTACTCTTGATTAATCCCTGTCAGGCCTCTCACACCCACTCTGTCACTGATATGGATCACTTGTTGGTCCCTTATCCCCGGGTTGGTCAATGCCACTTCCTTTCCCTTCCCCCCATTTCCCATGTCTCCCTAGAATTATCAGTCCTATTTCTTTCTTCTCCAGATTGTTCATCCAGTCTATTGTATCTAGATAGATTTCCAGAAATAATAATATGTACAAAAACCCCCAAGACATCACAAGACGAAGCAACAAAAGAAAACAAATTATGACAACAAAAAACAGTGTCCAGAAAACATATATAAGTAAATAGTAATAATAATAATAACAAGAGAAAAACCTGTAAATAGTTCAAGGCTGTTCATCTGCCTACAGGATTGGCCCCTTGTTGAGTCCAATGGGGTGCCACACTCTTACCCCAAAGTATATCCTTGACACTTCCTCGGGAACTCCATGCTCTGCTCTCCCTGCTGCTCTGCTGCACACCCTCAGTGTCAGACAGGGTACAATCGCAATCCTGCTTCTCCATTTTTGTCCCTGTGGAGCTTTTGTGCTTCATAGGGAGCGGGACATATTGTCCCCTCTGTTCATTGGCTGTTCTGCGTGGCATACCATAGAATTGAATGGTTCAATCATTCAAACATATCTGAGGGGAATTGTACAATCATTACCACCTCCATCCTAGACTATTCCCAAAGTGAACTGTCGATCACTATCAACTCCAGTCCCTCCCTCCATCCTACTGCCTTCATTATTTACTCCCAAACTCCCCTTTTATGCCTTTCACCCATTCCCCTCCCTTACAATCACTGTAACATCTTGCATCATTTTTTTATAATCATTTATCTACTCCTCTTGCACTTGACAGCTGGAAAATCCCCCAGAAAACAATGAAATTCAAATCATGCTAAGGTATATAAGCAAAAATACAAATAATCCATTTGAGGAATGAGATACCCCATGACTATTCAAGAAGCCAGGGAAGAAGTTTCCATCATGAAAAATCTAAGATCCTTGGCCCTAGAACAAGTTCAGGGTGTATCTATGGTGAAGACAACTGGTCAAGTATTGAGTTGTATTCAGTGTAATCAAGGTTTCAATGATCTCTGCATGCTAGTGGACTTACCTGGGACTTTCACTTCTGGCTAAACTCCTTCTGACTATACACTTTCCCCACTTTTGCATCTGAGATGTGTTTTAGAGTATAAAAGAGACCTCCTTTCCAATATAATTTCAGGAAAACATTTATCAAGTCTAAAATAAATGTTCAAAGACAAAGACAGCATGAAAACACAGACACATCAACAAGAGGTTGAAATGGCATCTGAGAGTTCACAATTGGGGCACATTCTGCCTGAGGGCAAATTTACCTGTATCTTTGGTTAATGAAATAATTCAACAAAGGCTCAATTTATGTGGGGACTCTGAAAATCGACTTTGTGCTGTTACTTTCATTCATACCTTTTTGTAAACCAGGGTGCTTATAATTTAAGCTCTAAAACGATGCCTCATTCTTATATGCACAAATCCTCCATATTAGTATTTCGCATATGCAAGTACGGGAGCTCTGGTGACAGAGTGGTTACATGCTGGGCTGTGATTTGCAGCATCAGATGTTCAAAATTACCAGCAACTCAGAGGGAGAAAGACTGAGACTTTTGCTCCCATAAATAGTTACAATCTTAGAAGTCCACCTGGGGTCACTATGAATCAGCATTGACTAGATGACAGTGAGATTTCCCCCCCCCCCAACTCCCCACATGGTACCATGAATCACTGGTAGGAGATACAAGAATGTAGATAGAAGTCATTCAAGTAAATTCATTTTGCCACAGGCTATATTCTGACTCTTTTATCCATGATCACTTTTATACAGGAAGAGTAAATCTCTTCCTCCATCTGCCAATGAAATATTCTAAAGATCATTGCTTTCATGATCACACTTGCTCATGTTGGCAATCATTTACATTTGGATCATATAATCTGTTGGACATCATTCTCTACTCTCTCTTTCCCAGACTCCCCAGGAAAAGGGGAACATTTTCAATCAAGCTCTTCCCGTGTTTAACTAAGTTTGAGAATAAGCACACCCCCCAAAAAACTTTTCAGCCAGACACTTTGTGCCTTTATTACCCCATATTTTAGATACCCTAATTGTAAGTTGCTCCTTCCTATCAACACAGTATTTGGGGGAGTCATGCGAATTCTTTGGTGTGAAGTTATCATTCTACTAGGAACTTGTGTAGTTGCAACTATAAGCAAACCATCCAGATTGCGACAATTTAGAGTTATTTGTGGTGCAAATATCTTTCTCTTTACATTTGGTTGGGTTCTGGTCAACTCAAGCCTGGCCGTTCAACTGCTTTCAAATGATTACCAGTATCATAGTAGCATTTGAGGTTTGATGAACTTCAGACTAGATTGCTCCTTGATATACTTCGTAGGGTCCATATATATCCATTTATTTAATGCGCACTAGCCGTCTTCTCTCATTGCTTGCCTCTTGCATACCAGGACAACATGTCCCAATGGAGCATGCCCAAGGTCAATCTATCACTTCATTGCTGCACCTTTCCACTTCCACTCAACAAATGGATACAAGAGGTCATGACAGGAAGCACATGAGCTACACTCTGGCTGCCAGTAACATTCAGTCCTTGAAGGGGGTTTCTGGGGTGGATACTTTTAACCTTGGTCGATGCAAAGGCAAATTGCTTGCTCAAAATTCAAAATGCCACTCCACCTCCTTTGCATGTGTAAACCTCCTTTGCTTGTGTAAACTTTCCTTCATGTGTAAACCTCCTATTCTCTCAGAAGTTCTGGGCAGGGTCTGCTGGTCTTTTGCTAGTTACTCTATAATTGTTTAAAATAGACAAACAAAATGTTTCTTCTGGGCACTTCCTAACTCTAATGGATTCTATGACAACAGTAGCTAGATAACCAAAAATCCATAGTATAGTTATATAAACACATTATCCTTTTAAGAACATTCAGATCCAATGTTCTCTTCTTCACCCCATCAATGATTCTCTTAGCGGTTGAATGCTTTACCACTGTGCCACCTGAACTTCTTTTCTAAATCACTCATATTTAAGTATGTATGTGACACAAAGACTGTTCTGGAAACAAAAATCTAGTGGCAGGTTACAAAGTTCTCAGCTGTTAGTAAAGTGATTTTGGTTTAAATTCATCATTTACTATGCAAAATAATATTGTACCAGTGTGGATACATAAAGGTTTATAATCTTGAACATTATGGGTATAGTTTTATCCTTCAGGCTATTTGGAATCAGAGTCAACTTGATTACAATAGGGCCGGTGATCCACATTGCATAATTTTGAAATAATCAACATTTAACTTCTCTCTAAATGTCGCTTACTTTGAGAAGAATTGTCTCCCTTTCCTCCTTCTCCTTCAGAACAAGGAGGTGTAGGGATATGCGGGACCAGATTGCAATGGTTTACATATAATCCCCCCACTCAGGATGGTGAACAGCAGAAACATCAGTGAAGGGAGACAGCAGACTGTGTAAGATATGAAAGTAATAATACTTTACAGCTTATCAAGGGGTCATGATGGTGGTGGAGTGCACAAGGAAGGGAAAATAATGCTGAGCTAATACCAAGGACATAAGGAGAAAAAAAAGGTTTTGGAAAGGATGAAGGCAATATGTGCAAAATTGTGCTTGACACCATGGATGCATTGTTATAAAAGTTGCAAGAGCCACCAATAAAATGATTATACAATCCAAGGTAACAAAAAGAAACACTGTAGTCACATTAAATTTCTTGTAATGATTAAGCAACCACAAGAAAATGTTGGCGAGGAGGTCATAATAATTTTCTGCTTTTTCACTTTACATTTAAGATATAGATGTTATTATATATTTGAGCATTTGCAAAGTGTCTCAGGGTGTGTATTTCTTTTTACAAAAATGTAGCAGATTAGCAAGAAGAATATATTAATGTCCACTCTAAAGTTTTAAATAGATTGTGGATATTAAAAAACAAAACAAACAGAGAAAGCTGAACTGTTTAATACTATTTCTTAGAACTTTGAGCACAAAATTGCAAATATTGGATATTGTTATAAACAAACACTTATAATTGTAAAACATGAAGTAGTAAGAAGTTTCTATCTATGAGAAGGAAGTACTGAATGATTATAGGGAATCCAGACTAGAGATTAGAGAAAACGTGTATCTTTAAATACATCAGGAAACTTGGGAGTAATTTCAGAAATAGTTGAACTACACTTCAAAGAAAAAGAAGTGTTTTGGTATGAGTTGAACTTTTCATCATAAATTATTGTTCTGTAGCAGCCTGAAGATTGGAAAAGGACCATAGAAAAGAAGAAAAAACTTAAATATGGCAAATTTTCTCTATCAAATATTTCTTGTGTTTATAGACTTTATAGGAAACTAGGAAGCCAAGCGAGGATATTTGCAGTTTTATTCTGCAGCAAAAAAACCAACATGTACACACTTTTTTGGCAATAATGTGTAAGAAAGGAAAAATAGAATAAAATCCAAATATTGTAATGAAATAAAGAATTGTTTGCAGGAAAATATAAGCAATACGGTTTTGCCCACTGGAAACACTCAAAATAAGCTCATATGTCTTCAAAGAAAGAGATCTTTGTGATTCAATCTCAAAGCTCACTGTCATTGAGTTGATTAAGACTCAGTGGCCCTGAAAGTGTACCATCCTTGTGGGTTTCCCACACAGTGAGCCTGTGTGGGGCAGAGCACTCCGTCATTCACCCACGAGAAGCTGGCAGGTAGGTCCGAAATGCTAACATTGAAGCTGGCAGCCTAATTTATCCTCTACTGTCCCATCAGAGGCCTCATCCTTTGAAATCAAACAATCACCACCCAAAGTATCACTTGAGAGTGATTACTTAAACTTCGGATATATAAGTACTCAGATTTGTTCATAAAGTATTTCTGGATAATGAAAAAAAGAAAGAAAAGACAAAAGGAAGCATTTTAGAGAGACTACAAATAAGTTCAGAAGGAGTTGGATTGAAAGGCAATGCTGAAACGTGGTAGGATTTCAATGCATCAGGAATGCAAGTAATGCAAAATTCCCTCTATGAAAACAAATACAAACAAAATATTGTTTGACCAATAAATATATACATGCTGTGGCAGTCATGTGCTTATGTTAATTTTATAATTGAAATGTAAGGGTGGAGTCTAGTCTGTTATTCTGGGGATAGTCATTTAGTAGCCAATGAGGCCTCTATGTGGGCATGGCTTTCTCCTGAGACTTCTGGGAATTCTCGCAATTTTTCCCTCATGAAGATGAGAAGCTATCGTCCCCAGTTGTTGGGAGTTAGTCTCAGAGGCGATGAGTCACGGAAAAGACAAGATGGCAGCGTCCGAGAAGCTGGAGGAGCCAGCGGAGAGACCACATGGCTTTGCCCTGATGGAGCCAGACCTCTGAAGCTGGAGTAGCATCTTGTTGATGGGCCCTGAGCCCTGGAACTGAGGAGCTATGGGGAGACCCCTGCCAGCACCGGTACTCTGCACCCACTGACCTGTGACTTAGTGAGTCGGAAAGGAGACTTTTTAGATTGATTTCGGGCATATGGGTTAATATTGGACTTATGACTTTGTACTGGACTGGATTGGGATGCCATCTTAGTGTCACATTCATTTTGTATATAAACCCTTTCCTTATATCCATGTGCATGTCTATGAAATTTGTTCCTCTAGTCTACCCGGACTAACACACATGCCCATATTTTTTCCACCCACAAACAGAAAGAAAACGCAATGTTCAAACCTGGCCCATCAACCAATATTTAAAATCCAGAGAAAACTTCAGCACTTCAACAAGGAAAAGAGAGAAATAACCCAATTAAAAATTAGCAAAGGATATGCATGTACCAAGGAGAGATATTCAGGAAGCCAACAATGTATGAAAAAATGGTCAAAATCATTCGTTATATGAGAATGCAAAGTAAAACAATGTGATAACATCTCACTCCAGCATTGATAGAAAAATGAAAGCAAACAAACAGAAACCGTCGCAGTGGTGTGAAATGTCTGGTGATAGCTCTTCTATGTCTTTGTTACTCCCACCAAAGGATTGTGCTGTTTGAGGTGCCGTCAAGTCTGTTCCATCCCATAGCGACTCTAGTTACAAAAGAACAAAACATGGCTGGGTCAGAGTCCGTTCTTGTAATTGTTCTGATGTTTGAGGGTATTGGTGCAGCCACTGTGTGATCTGCTCCATTGTGTCAAGGTTTTTCCTCTTTTTCGTGGTCTCATGACTTTATCAAGCAGAATCACCAGGGATTCGACTCTTGACAACATATCCAAAGTAGGTGAAACTAAGTCTTTACCTCTTAAGAGCATCCTGGTTGTATTTCTTTGTTTATTCTTTTGGCAGTTTGTGGTATATTCAGTATTCTTCACCAGCAACATAATTCAAATGCACTGATTTTTCTTCTGTGTTCCTTCTTCAATGTCCAATTCCATATGTATATGTGACAATTGAAAACATCAAAACAAAACATGGGTTGGTTCAGAAGCGCTTTAGTCCTTAAAGTTATACCCTACTTTCCAACATTTTAAAGAGGTCTTGTGATTAGATTTAGAATTCAGATAGATTATATGAAAAATAATCCAGCATTGGGACTAAAGGACTATTAATCCAGCTTTATTAACCACTGGCAATATGGAGATGGTACAATCTTCCTTTCTGAGAGTGAGGAGTACTTGAAGCACGTACTGATGAAGGTCGAGGATTGCAGTCTTCAGTATGGATTAAAACTCAATGAAAAGGGCAAACTGGCCCTCTATTGGACTAGCAAGCAATGGCACGAAATGTGGAGAAAGGATTGATGTTGCTTGGGTCCACAAACAATTCTCATGGAAATAGCAGTCAAGAGAAAAAACAATGCATGGCTTTGAGTACTGATTGGGAAAACTATGCAAATAAGGTCAGTGTAGTAGTGATAGAGGAATGGGTCAGTATTAGTTGTCAATTCCTTGACTATCAGAACAAATTAACTCCAAAGCAAGAACAGAGAGAGAAATCCCAGGACCATTGGGGGAGAACTCCTAGATTAGCAAGGTCTAGATTCTGTCTGAAGTGACAGGGCTAAGAACAGAGGCCAGGGCTGAGGCAAGGACATCTTGAGACATCGCAGAGGAGTATGTGGGACAGGCAGTACATGGTGTGGCTTTCTGGCCCACAGACAGAAAGGTCAAGTGGTCATGTGGCTGAGAGAGACTGAGTACTAGAGAGAGACTTTGATGGTGGCCAATGAATAATCGAACTCTGAGTAAGGGAGTGTGCCATGGGAGGATAAGTTGCTGCCAGAATATAGTCATGAAGGACGGAGGGTAGAGACAAGTCTGACCTCTGCCTCATGGCCATAGGGAAACCAGAGAGGCAGATCTGGCCATCCTCCTCCATCCCATTTTCCTAACAATACATGCTGGCATGGGTGCAGAGAACTTTTAACTTCTATAAACTGCTGTTCAGGACTGTAAAATGATACTGTCATCATGGAAAGCAATATGCTGCTTACTCAAAAAATTGGAAATACAAATATTATATCACCTAGGATATATATAGTATAGCCAACAAAGTAAAAAAACAAAAACAAAGCCACAGCTATCAAGTCAGTATCTACTCATAGGAATCCTGTGGAACATTTGGTACTGTCTCTGTGACTTTCCTAGATTGTAACATTAATGCTGTAGAAAGCCTTGTCCTTCTCCACTCTCTGGTATATATACTAAAAATATAGTAGACACAGCATGAAGACACACACACACAATCCCACTCACTGCAGGACTATTCCCAAAAGCCAAAAGATGGAAGCCAGGTAAATGCTCATCAGTGGAAGATTGATAAACAAACAGTGGTACATACACACAGTGCAATCCTATACACGTTTAAAAATATAGTGATTATTCTGTTAGACATCACATGACATGGATGAACCAGGGGGACATTTTGCTGAGTGAAATCAGTTAGCAACAAAAGCAAAATATTTTATGAGACCTCCATTAAAGCAGCAAAAAGCACAATAAAAGTCAGTCTGATGGCTGCCAGCGGCGGGAAGAGGAGTGGGAAAAAGGGGAATGGGGGCCAGAAGGCCGGTGGAGATTAGTTTGGTTAAAGGGAGGACAATATCCAACTTGAGGAAGATGAACAAAGAATGTTGCAATGAGGGCCAGATATTTGGAGGGCTGATGATTTGTTAACTTTAAAACATGGTTTGCTTTATGAAACCCCTACTTCACTATAAAACAAACAAAACAAAAGCTGACCTGACTGTTGATAGCAATGTCTTCAGCGTTTAGAACATGGATTTGAGAGAAACAATAGGGTGAGAAGCGCTTTGCTTTTTTAAACAAAAACAAACAAGAAACCTAGAGAGTAAGCGATGTAGCAATCTACGGCTTCATGAACTGATGTTATTGCCCAGCTTTCCCTCAACCAAAATTGAGAAGAACTATAGTTTTATCAGAGCAGGTCTGGCTTCAAAGGGAAAGGGTGTGGATTGAAATTGAAGTACGAGTTGAAAACCAGATGTTCTATCAATTAAAAGTGACAAAACTTTAAAGAGAAGATGGGGCAAAACCAAATGTTTTGAAAATTTGAGGTCACAATTCTGAATGCGGTGAAGAAAACCTGGGGAATTCTAAAAGAAAAACGTCTGCTGATGAGTTCGTTGAGCAAACTCTCCGTTGTCTGGAAAGCTGCATGCCTGTACGTGGGAGATCTTAAAAAGCTCACTGGATGGTTAAACTGAAAAGATACTTTAAGAACAGGATGAACTTTGAACCCAAATACAAATCAGATGCTATAGTTTAGAAGTCTTTTAGCTTTGAGAATTTTGAATAAATTTTCAACTCAACGGGGCTGAGCCCTCTTAGTGTAAGTGGTTGAGTGCAGGACTGCAGCCCACAGATTTGGGGGTTCAAATCCTGCAGAGACTCTCAGGACCAGTGCTGGGTAGCTCCCACGACCACCAGAGGGCAGTGATGTCCAAAAAAAAAATTGTCAACTCAAACCCCGGGCTGACAATGAGGTAATGTGACGAAGGGTCCGCCCTGCTGACCCTTCAGAAATCATGCCAAAATATAAAATAAGGGTAAAAATTGGAGCAGAGATATAAAACATTTTGTATTTTTAAATGGAACTCTTATCTTTTGCAGTTGAAGTCAAGATGAATTAAAAACAAAAATTAAAATTATAAAAAAATAGTGATGGAGATGCAACAATATATTATCTTGAATCTCTGACTTTCAACAAGCTCAGCCATTTAAAGAAATATGATACCAAGGGCTCAAGTAGAAATATTTGGAAATGAATATGGTAACATGTGTATAAATATGCTTAATACAAATGATGCATTGGATTTTAAAAGAGCTATGAGTCCCCAATAAGATCTGTATAAAAAAGAAATATGAAGCATACCCAGAAGAAGTGAACATCCAATATAAATGTGTACTAATTATACCTTGTTGTTGAAATTAGCCAAGAATTAAAAATATAAAGCAAACATAAGTGTGATGTGAGGCACTTCTCATAGGCATATCTTTTTTTTTTTAGATATACTTTCTATGTGATTGGAATTCCAGAATAGGAGGGAAGAACCATAAACAACCACACTGAGAAGAATGGTGCATTTGCTGGAAGAAACTTTCTGTCATCCCATCAATTCTGATGCATAGCGAACCTGTAGAACAGGCTAGAACTTCATCTGTCAGTTTCCAAGACTGTAATTCTTCCTCTTTCCTGAGGTCAGACACTGGCGGTTTCTTTCTCCAATATCATGCAAAATGGGAAAATTCAATCCACGATGCTAAAACAAACAAACAAACCCCACCTAGGATAGACCCCTAAAGAAGTCAGTAGGGACATATCATTAGCAACCCTTTGCAAATCCAAACACAAAGAAAGAATTCTAAGAACATCTCAGAGAAAAGAAAATATCATTTATACAAATGAGCCTTAATTAAATTAAATTCTGTGGCCTCAGTAGAAATCTAGTGGGCAAAAATATAATTAAATGACATAAAAATCTGAAAGAAAAGAATAAGCAACCAAAACATATATATTTAATAAATTAGCTCTCTAATATGATGTCACTACTCTTAAGTTAGCAGGAGTCAAAGCAATTTAAAATAACCAGACAAATCTGATAAATATTAAAGAAAGTCAAATGAGCAGAGAACATTAAGCAATAACCTGAGATGAAGATACATAAACAGTATCACTTAAATTTTAACTCTTATAAAGATTTTTCACAACTAAAATAGAGCCACAAGCCTGAAATCAGAGAACCAGATATATCCATTTGAAAAGTAATATAGATTTAATACAAAAGGGAAAATAAATCATGTGCTTATAAAATTTCTATATGGCCGGGAAGTCAAGGTAACAAAGAAATAAGACTGTTGAAACTCAAGATGATAAAGGTAAATATCAGAGTAACCGAGTAAATATCATAGTAAAAAATCAATAACTTTACTTAACCAAATGAAAACGTTCATGATGCTCCATTTAAAACTACAAGGCAAGCCTCAATACATTAAAAAGAACCCAAGACATTGAAATAACACAAAACAACTACCTTGAACATAGCATTTTTCCTTCATTTTTAAAAATTTGTTTCTTACATAAAGTTACTCTGTGAAGATTACAATTTTGGAAACCTTCTGAGGAAGTTTTACTCTGTTCTGTAGGGTCAAAATTGGTTGTAATTGGCCTGACAATAATAGATTTGGAATGGAGATATAGGAAATAGCTTTGCTATTTTGTTTTCTATTTTTTCTAACTTTACTCTGTATATGAATGGAAGGCGATAGGAATATTTTTGATAGCTGAGATCACATAAAACCAGATTTTTACAAGTCACTTTTTTATTTATAAAAATGCATGACAATATCTATTACATTAGATGTAACTATATTTGATCTGTTCAGAAGGAAAAAAAAACCCTATAAGGGTTTCTGAGGTGGCAACTATTTTTTTTCAATGATTTTACTGGGGACTCTTACAGATCTTATAACATTCAATACATCATCTCTATCAAGCATATTTGTACACATGTAGCCATATTCATTTCCAAATATTTTCTACTTGAGCCCTTGTTATAATCTCTCTTTCCCCCTCCTTTTTTTTAAATCATTTTATTGGAGGCTCATACAACTCCCATCACGATCCATGCATACATCAATTGTATGCAGACCACATTTGCACACTTGTTGCCATCATGACTCTCAAAACAGGTCACTTTTAAGAGTCGTTATTTGGGAAAACAAATCAATAGTGAAAAGCTGAGTAAGTGGGGATTAAATAAAATTCATATGAGTAGGAAAGAGGATGCCCTTCAGCAAGAAGTTTTGACACCTGCTTACAACATTGGGCTCTACATCAGAACATGTGTGAGGATGGCCCAGGACTGTGTAGCCTTCTGCTTTGTTGCATAGGGTTGCAATGGGTCAGAACAAACTCAAGGGCACCTAGCAACATGAATGTTACTGAGAGTGGTAGTCAGGTGACTTTTTGTCAAGTAGGCACTCGTAACTAGGGGTCTAAATCTGTTCATCAACTTTCCATCCGATGCCGTGGTCTTGAGGGTTGTTGCCCTGTTATAAACAAGCACCCTGGAGCCCACTATCTCAATCTCTCCTATCTGCCTTTCTGCTGTCAGCCAATCTGAGAGATTTCAGAACCCTGTCAAACCACTGGCATTGGATCCACCTGACTCCATAAGATTCTCTAATGTCCTGTGATTTTCTTGTATGCTACATATTTGCATATGGATGTGTGAGACTAAAGAGGGGTTTGAACTTATTGACGAGTTGAAATGAGCTGGGACACAATCTTGATATATAATTACTTCTTGATGTAAACCTCTTTCTTAGATCTTACTCTTGTCAACCCAGCCTAACATAACGAGCATAAACTGACCTCACTGAAATCATGCCAATTCAAAGTCATTGTAACCCTACACAGGTCAAGGTAGAATGGCCTTGAGGAGTTTCTACAACATGGGATGAAGATAGAGGGTCCGGTGGTTTCAAACAGCTGGCCTTGCTGATATCAGCAAAATGTGCAACCAGTACTCCACCCACCAAAGCTCCTGTTAATGACTATTGTGTTGCTATGTGTCTTTGACTCACTTATAATACCTAGAATCCTTATGTACAACAGAGCAAAACACTGCCTGGACTTGTGCAATCCTCAAAATTATGTTTCCGCTCATCAATGTAGCCACTGTGTCAACCTATCTGATGGAAGATCTTCCTTTTTGACACTGTTCCTCTACTTTACTAAGCATGATGCTCTTTTCCAGGGACTGGGATCTCCTGTAAACATGTCTAGAATATTGAAATCTCGCCTTTATTCCCTCTCAAAAGCATTCTAGCTGTACTTCTTTCAAAACAGATTGGCAGTTCTTTTGGCTACCCATGGTATTTTCAATGTTATTTGCCCACCCTTACGTGGATTCTTGTTTTGTCTTCTTTATTCGATGTACCTTTCAAATCCATACAAGAAAATTGAAAATACCATGGCTTGGGTCAGACACACCTGAGTTATCAAAGTAACCCTTACTTGTGCAACAGAGTTATTCAATCTATTGGATTATTTGATCTTTTGACTGCTGCTTTCATATGTATTCATTGTGGAACAAAGCAAGATAAAATTTTTGACAAGATTTATCTTTTTTCAATTTATCATGATATTACCTATAGGTTTGATTGTGAGTATTTTCATGTTTTACCTCGAGTTGTAATGCAGCTTAAAGGCTATAATCCTTGATCTTCATCAGCATATGGTTCAAGTTCTCACTTTCAGCAAGCTAGGGTGTGTCATCTCTGAACAAGTTGCTAATAAACCTTCCTTCAATTGTCATGTCACATTCTTTTTCATATAAGATAGCTTGACTGAGTTATAGTAGAGTATATATTTTTAAAATAGCCTATTGTTTAGTGATTCCCAAGTGTATTTGTCCAGAGAAACATTTTAAGAAAAACATTTATGAAGAGCGTTTTGTGAGTGTGTGATCACTATCATGTTTTTCAATATTATAAAATATTTATTCTAGGAAACCATAATTTTTTTCAATCATTTTATTAGGGGCTCATACATCATTTTTCACAATATATAAATAAGCATACTCGTCGAGCACCCTCAAAATTCCACTTCTATTATTGTTCTCCAATCATCCACCTTTTTCCCTTTAGCCCCTAGTATCGGCTTATCCATTCCTTCCTCTCTTCCCCTGGTCTCTCCTCCCCTCCAACCCTCAATACTTTATACATTGTTATTGTTTTGTCATATCGTACACTGCCCGACCTCTCCTCCAACCCACTCCTTTGATTTATAATAACATCTTCAATGCCAGGTACTTGTCATCAAGTAGATGTGCACTGTTTATTGTAGAATTAGAAAGATTCTCAAACATGGCTTTTTAGGATCTTCTTTCTGTTTCTGTTCAAGCTCTATATAGACATATATTTTTATACCTAAAAAATCTTATTAGATGAATTACAGGCACAATCAGGGGTAATAAAATGAGGCGATTTACTTTTAAGAATAAAAGGCACTTCAGTTTATTAAATTAATGAACATTAATTTCAGCATTTCCAATTAACCTTCTCTATCCCTAAATTCCCCTGGAGTTCCCAGTTGTCACTATATATTAATCTTTTGCAGCGATGACTTGCATCATGCGTTTGGTAATGTGCCATTCTCAGTGACAGTGATTAGTGGGAAGACAGACTCTCATTAAGGGGTTGAATTCCAAAATAGCACCAGACATAACAGTCATCTGGAAGATCATCTGGCAAAATAATTTCAGCCTTACATTCATGAAAAGAGAACTGCAGGCTCACAAATACCAGGCTTCTCCTAGTTGCTCTTTTAGACACTTACCAACATCTTCTTGCAGTTAGAAACTGCCTCTTCTTCTAGTACTTGGATTTTTAGGCCATGAAATTAAAATGACTATAGATTTACACTTTATTATAGATTGGGACTTTTATTTAATATCTCCCATTAAAATAAATTTTAAGTTAGTCATTGTTTTATGAAAATGAAAACAAAATATATGATGTTATGCACATAAACAAAGATAGACAGCCCTTTTCTAGGAGAAAATTATAAAACCTATCATTTTGATTTTCAAACTAGAACATTTTATATTGAAATCTAATTATATTTCTATCTTTCTAAACAAGCTAATAGTATATTACCTGTGAAATTCCATGCATTATAAAAGTGTGGCTAGCTATTATCACCATGGTCCTTACTTTCTAACAATGAATATTTAAACTCATGACAAGTAATTCTTACTTTATAATAATGCATATTACAAAATAATGCTATTTTTTACATTTAAATCATAGCATACTAATCTATAAATGGAATAGCTAGTATATTGATTTTTGTTCAATATGCCTTCATTAACAAATCTTAATAAAGAATAATTTATTATTTCCTAAATGAAAGGAATTTATATTAATTGATTAATTACTCTTTACTTTGTTTTTGTTTTGGGGGCATCACTGCCCTCTGGTGGTGGGAGTAGGAGGCCCAGCCTTGCTGCTGGATTTGAACTTCCATCCCAGTGGGCCGCAGTCCCGTGCACAACTACTATGCCACCGGGATTCAGTCTACTTTTTACATTTTAAAATTTCATTTAAAACTATTAAATCCATATAGGTCTAAAAAAGGAAAACAGGGACTATTCTATACAACTCTCTAATTTAGATAGCCATGGTGAGTCAAGAAGACTTTATACAACTGTGAAATGTCTAAGTAGTCTCCTAAAATAATTTGTGGTCTTCAATAGTAGCTATTAAATCAGAAATTAATTATTGCTACAAGCAAACTTTCTCAATAAGAGAGAAAATGGTGATTTTGCCCTTAAGTTTTTATTCTTGTCAGAAGACTATTTAAACTCACTTAATTCTGTGAGTATTCTAAATGATAGACAAAACTTTAGCATCCATAATTTTATTATGAAAGATATTTGTGCTCAAAATCAACAATTTTATTGTATAAAAGTGGTCCTTCTAACAATATCAGGGTTTTTTCTTAGAATCTAAGGAAATATTTTCATTTTTGTAAACATAATTTTACATAGTCACAAATCAGATATATTAATTGAGTTGAAAATATATGGCAATGTAGTGCATACTATCATCTCTATTGATGGTCATGTATATTTCATCATTAGCAGTTAATGTACTTATTTTAGCACAACAAAATTCCATCTTTATTTCTTACCTTCACCCTTGGAAAAATTTTGGACAGCTAATCAAAATATCTTTCACTGGCATTTCAACACGGTACATTTAAATGTCCAAATGATCATTTGAGAAGGATAAGTGAACATTTATCTATAACCAACTATAAAATATAAGATTTATTTTGAATATTATATTTTCATTTTAAAGTTGCATACTCTTATAGCTGTAAATTATTATATTTCTCTGAGACAGAGTTGCCTTTCATATTAAATACAGTTTCACACCACAGTCAAGTGGAACTCATTCCAGGGATGCAGTGATGATTAGACATTTGAAAAACAATCATTATAATCCACCACATAAACACGGACAAGAATAACAACCACATAATCATAAGATTAGATGCAAAAATTGCATTTTCACAATATCCAACACTCATTTTTGATTAAGACACTCAACAAAATAAGAATAGAAAGGAAATTTCTCAACAAAAAGAAGTCATAGATGAAAAGTCAGTAGCCAACATCAAGCTCAATGGGAGAAAGCTAGGAATATTTGTACTGAAAACAGGGACTCAAAGTGGATGTGTCCTCTCTCACTGCTCCTATTCAACACTGTGCACTATGCTGGAAGTCTTAGCTAGTGCTATCAGACAACAAAATGATAATATATGCCAAGAAAAAGCCAATTTTCACTATTTGCAGATGATATGATCCTCAGTGTAGAGAACCCACAAATCTCCACAACAAGCCTACTGGAAACAATCAATGGTTCTGACAAGGTAGCAAGATACACAATTAACAACCAGAAATAAAATTCCTATGTATCAGTAGAGAGAGCTTCAAAAAAGACATTAGGAATACCATACCATTTACAACAACTGCAGAAAATATGAGATACTTAGGAATTAACCTAATAAAAGAAACAAAAGACTTATACAGAGAAAACTATAGAACTTTAGTTAAAGAAACCAAAAAGATCTACATAAAGGACAGCATAGCCCATTTCCGTGGGCTCACAAATATATGATCCAACTTTATTTCCTCTCTCTGAGTTTTTAACTTCGTATTTTAGGACAAGAGATGTACTGAAATGCCTATGCACAGAGTCAAACATTTTCAAGTACTGAAAAGAGACTAATGAATAGAGACAGAACACTGTCAGCTGGAGTTCAAGGGAATGAGCTCCTGAGGTCAGAAGTTGCTCAAAATGTGACTGAGAAAGAACTGCCTTTTCAAATTACAGTCGTCCCTGTGATGTGGATGGAGAAAAATGTACAGGAATAGAGCCATCGGAATATTTGTTTGTTGATAAGGCATGATTTAAAAGGAAAAGAGACAGATGTATGTTGATAATTATAACTTAGAATGTATGGGATATGAATGCAAGGAAACTGTAAGTGGCTAAAGTGAAATGAACAGCATAAAGACTCTAGTCATTAGTAAGCAGAAATGGACTGGTATTTGACATTCTGAATCAGATAATTATATGGTATCCAAAGCGCAGAATGACAAATGGAAGAATGGCATTCATTGTCAAAAAGGACATTTCAAGATCTATCTTAAAGTACATTACTGTCTGAGATAGGATTATATGTATCAATATAATAGAAAATGCAATCACCACTACTGTTATTAAATGTTATGTACCTACCATTAAAGCTATCAATGATCTCAGCCTGAAATTTTTCAAACATGCAATCATAGAAGCTTTGGTCATTATTGGTGATTGAAATACAACAGTTGGAAAAAAAGAAAATGGCTAGTAGTTGGAAAATATGATCATGGTGATAGTAACCAAGATCACATGATAGAATTCTGAGGAATCAATGACTTCTGCATGGTGAATACTTTTTTCAAGGTGGTTTCACACATAGACTTCTTCAGATGAAATACACAAAAACCAAATTAACTGCATCTTTTGGAAGAGACAATGGACAATTCACCCTTGTTAAAACCAAGACAGAGGTCACTTTTGTAACAGATGAAAAATTGCTCATATGTAAGATTATAGGTGAACAAAATTAAGCCCAAGCCAGGAGAGGCAAAACATGACGTCATGTATATACCACCTGAAATTTGAGAGTATCTGAAGAACAGATTTAACAAATAAAAAATATATGAAAGAAGACCTCATGAGGTATGGGATGACATCAGAAATACCAAACAAGAAGAAGATATAATATCATTAAAAATTCAGGAGAGAGGGCTGAGCCCCGGTGGCGTAGTGGTTGTGCGCGGGACTGCGGCCCACTGGGACGGAGGTTCAATTCCAGCAGTGGGGCTGGGCCTCCTACTCCCACCACCTGAGAGCAGTGATGACCCCCCCCAAAAAAAAATTCAGGAGCGAAAGAAAATGTCAAAATGGATAATCATAGAGTAGCTAATGCAAAAGAAAGAAATGATGAATTCAAAGAGTTGAATAGAAAATTTCAAAAAGACAGATTGAGAAGGCAATATAAAATATTATAACAAAAGGGCAGAGACGTGGAGTAAGAAAACAAAAAAAGGAAGAACACGCCCAACCATATCATAAACACCTAAGAAATACTTCAAGTCTAGAGTTGCAATGTTGAGAAATTCTATAGCCAAAATAGCGAAAGATTCAGGAAGTATTAGAAGAAGGTGGAAATAGACAGCATCACTTACACCAAAATGAACAAAGAAAGAACAACTAAAACATGTAACCTTGCCAAGAAGTAGTATATGTTCAAGATCCAAGGGTACAGAAGGAAAGTTCTAGCTGTACTGAATGCATTAGACAAAAGAAAGGCTCTAAGAATTGTTGGAATAGTAATTGAAATGTGTGAAGAAGTTAATGAAACACTAGAAACACTTATTTACCTCTACTGGGAAATTTGAAGGAGAGCTTTTTAGACAAAAGACAGGAAGAGGTTGGAGGGAAGTGAAGTAGAAAGGGGGAACCAATTGCAGGGTTCTACATATGACCTCCTCCTTGGTGTACATACTACACAGAAGTGGGTGAAGGGACACAATCGACAGTGCACGATATGACAAAATAATAGCAATTAGTCAATTATTAGGGGTTCATGGGGAGGAGGAATGGGGAGGGAGGGGAAATATGGGGAGCTGATACCAGGGGCCTAAGTAGAAGGAGGATGTTTTGAGAATGATGATGGCAACAAATGTGCAAATGTGGTCTGCATACAATTGATGTATGTGTTGATGATGATAAGAGTTGTATGAGGCCCCAATAAAATGAGTTAGTAAAAAAATAAATTTTCTCTAGCCCCCCCCCAAAAAAAGACAGGAAGAGATCTGCATTTGTATCTATTCCAAAGGAAAGTAGCCCAAAGGATGCTAAAATTGTAGAGCAATATTTTTGATACCACATGGAAGTACCATTGTGTTCAAGATCAGCAAACAATGGTTGCATTCGTACAGCCACTGGAGGTACCAGAAATTCAGGCTGAATTCAAAGGAATGGGGAACAAAGGTTATTACTGCCAATATCAGAAGAATCTTGGCTTAAAGCAGAGAATATCTGAAAGACGTTTTCTTGTGCTTTATTGACTATGCAAAGGTATTTGATTGTAGGTATTATGACAAGAATGGAAATTCCAAGACATTTCCTTTTATTCATGGTTAACCTGTAGATGAATCAAGAGGTATTTGTGGAAAGCATCATGGGAGTACTGCAAGCTGTAAGATCAGAACACATGTGCTCCAAGGTTGTATTTTCTCACCATTATTATTAAATTTGCACAATGGAACTAGAATTATGAATTTAAGAATCCCTAAGAGGAGTTAATATCATGATTCCACTTAAAGACAAAAATTGCACAAATACTTAACTTGTTCAGTATTATAATAATAGTAGTATAATAGTAGTATAATAATCTAAAGGAACACCATAAAGGAAATCCTAACTTAAATAAAATGAAAAGCATTGCTTTCAGTAAAAAGTGAATAATTCTTCCATAATGTAAATGTAAACAATAAAACACTTACTAAATTACCACATCTGACATCTACCATGGAAAATGGCAAGTATATTTACTTTTCTAAATAAACCTATTGGTGGTAGTTATTTTCTTTATTTTTAGAATAGGTATCATTTCAGAAATGCATTTCATTTTGTCTATAGCCGTAATTTTGTTTTGTTTTGTTTTGTTTTTGGCATCGCTGCCCTTTGTGGGAGTGGGAGGCCCAACCTTGCTCCTGGAGAGCTGCTGCTGCATTTGAACAGCCAAGGCAGTGGACTCCAGTCCCGCACTAAACCACTATGCCCCCGGAACTCAGCCTGTCTATAACCATAATTTTTACTAGATAGGAGCAAATGCGTTGTTAGCTGAGAATCATCAGATTATGGCTCTGTAGTAACTAAAGCACAGAATACATTTTGACAGGCTATTATAGTTTGTAGAGTTTTGTAGCATATTGTTTTAGTCTGAGAATGTAAACAATAAAGGTTCTTAAGAAGACAATGGTTCTATAGTAGAAGAACAGTTTTGAAAACCTTGAAAACATCTTGTGAGCTTTTCTTTTTGTTTTCTTTCTTCCTTTTTTTTTAACCAAGGCAAACATCAGAGGATGTAGAAATGACTTTGGAACTGGGTAATGAATAGAGTTGGAAGAGTTTTAAGGCATTTGGCAGGAGACTGGTATAGAGATTATGCTTTGGTAATTAACAGAAGTTCAGCAGTTCAAAATCACAAGTACTTCATTGAGAGAAAGATGAGGCTTTCTGCTCATGTAGTCATGGTTCTGAAAGTTCCATGGCCCAGGTCTACCCTGTCCTGTAAGGTCACTAGATGTTAGAATTGACTAGATGGCAGTGTGTTTGATCAACTGTTTCATCTCGATTTTTCTCCCACATAGAAGAAAAAGCACAGGGCTTGATGATCCTCAATGGGTTTGTAAGAAATACTTTGTACATGTCATCTAGGAACAGTCATCTGGCATAGATACTGAGTGACATGAAGACTTCTCAGGTTTGAGTGGAGACGAAAATAGTTGAATTTAGATTATTTTATTAAAATCTCTTGTCCTACATTTTGTGAATAAGCATAGTGTGTGGTATAAGTACTCTTAGAAGCAATTAAAATATTTATGGTTAGCTAAGAATAACATATCTACACTTGAAAGTGACATTGTGGCAATTCAAATCACTCAAATAAATATTAATTAAAAGCATTTCACGGTATCATCCATTAGTCTGTTTCCTATACCCTGATAATTTAGAGGTGTTGGGCTACAGACTATGAGGTTGGCAGTTCAAAACTACCAGCGTCTCTGAAGGAAAAAGAGGGGGTTTTCTACTGCCTTAAAGAGTTACAAGGTTGGAAATCCATAGGGGCAGTTCTACTTGTCCTATAGTGCTGCTATGACTTGGAATTTATATGATGGTAGTGAGTTTCAGTTCCCTAAAATCTTATTAATTAATAAACTTTAATTATTAATTAATGTTTCCAAATATTTTGTGACACATGATGGAAAGTATATCTGAATGAAAAAGCCAGTAATTAGAATATCTTAATTTTAACAAGAATCAACAATAATTATTTACAACATATTGGTAGACCCCCATCCAGGACTTCAGATTGAGTCATGATAAATATGTGCCTCCCATTGTTCTGTATTATTTGATTCAGTTTAGTATCACCTGCACTTAAGTGATCTGAAGTGCTAAGTACAACAAAAACAAACTTGGAAAATGTGTCCTCCTTTAAGATCCACAAGCAGTAAATTACATTTCTTGTGCTCAAATCAATACTTTAATTAACTTTAATTTTCATCTATTAATAATGTGGTTTGAGGCAGAATGCTTACTAGTCTCCTAGAAAAGGATATATTTCTATTAGTCTGACATTTTATTTCTTTTACTTTAGCCCCTCATCACAAATGCAAATTAATCAAATTTCAGCAGGGCAAACAACTCATAGAGAAGGAACACTATAAACAAAATAAATCCTCAAAACAAATTAGCAGAGAACTAATAAAAATGTATCACATTCTCATATCCAATGCATAGCACTGTAAAATATATGATGTGCATACAAATGGGATGAATATATGTCAACATTTTTACCACAATAAGGAAATAACAAATGAAGCATTGCAGTTGATAAGCTACAGAATGTAAAGTAATTTACAATATTGAACAAATAAGAAAATGAAACAAATTGTACTTGATAAAGAAATTCAAAAAAGAAATACTAAAAAGAAACACAGTTGGTGTAATATTTCAAAAAGTAGTCATATGTAATATGACTGTAACAGTAACCAATAAGCACTCTGCATTTGAAGCATCTACTGTATTGTCCTTTCTAATTTCTCATGGGCAAAATTGGAAGCATAATCATTGCTATGTTAATATTAGAATCAGTCTTAACACACACACAAATAATATAATCCCCTAAATTGCATCCCACTGAGTTCCTTCATCTTGGATTGAGTGACGTATGGTGAATCAGGGCGCACACATTTCATGAGTGAGAGGGGTCAGTCACTCATATAGTAAGCATCCCAAAAGAGTTGAGGCATTAGGCAATTGTCCAAAACTTGCAGGTCCTTTGGCCTCAATTTAAAATCACTTCAAAGGAGATCAAAGCCTCCGAACATCCTGTGGAATCAATCGTGGACTGTTGAAACTTCTTTGCAACTCAGTTCTCTTCTCTCTGCCCAACCACACTCAGTTGCTTCATGCAGATGACTTTCCCACGTGTCTTTCCTTATAAACCTACTGCATGCAAATTGATACCTTAGAATCTGTTTGCTAAGAAATAAGCCAGGGAGCATTCTTCGGGTTCTTTATCTCTTTTTTATTTCATATCCAAAGATTATTTTCCTCTTCCTTCCTCTTTACTTCACAAGAGCTTTCTGCCTCACAAGCAATTTTCTGCATTAATTAAACCTGATACCCCCCTAAAAGCATAATCTGTTGGCCTCTCCCACCTCAATTCCTATCAATTGGCTCAGAAGTGCTGTTGGTCTTTCAGACACTTTTCCCTTTATCTCTCTAAATACCCATAGGCTAGAAAGTCACACGATATGGCTGATGCATTTCAAACTACTTCTCATTGAAGTTGTGTATACAAAGAAGTGTAAAAACGTGGGTGGAGGGTTTCCATCATATTTTACTTCAATTTTCCCATAAATTTGTTCAAGGTCCATGAAGATTCTTGATTGTTTCTCTATTCTTTCTTGAAAATGTGAGCTGGTTGCTTGATTTTTACTCTCCTTCAACTGTTCCTGTTAGCATTTGCAGTTCTAAAGCCTATATTGATGAATTTTCCAGCGCTTGGCCTTTCAATGTCTTGGGCTGGGCTATTTTGAAGATTTTATCACCTGATCCTTTCTTGCAGGCTACATAACTCATTGTAAGATATGTCTCTGAAAATAGCTAAAAATATTCGGAGTGCCCATGGGAAGCATCTCACTCATTTATGTCATCCCATGTGCAGATAGGAAAATATATCTGTCAGATATTGAAGGTTTTTTATCTAAATCTTTAGTTTCCACTTTGAAATCCTGATGGTGGGGCTGTAAAACTGCATGCTTACTTTGGAAAATGGTATTAAAGTCCCTCACAAATGGGAATAAAAATACTACATGACCCAATGATCTAACTACTCATTATATATACTAAAGAAATGGAGAGCAAAATAGAAGCAGAAGTATGTACTACTGTTCACTGCAGCATTATTTATAATAACTATATAATGAACATTGGTATGTACATACCATGTAATACCATGAGTCCACACCTACCCCAACATAATGAAATTATAAAATAACTCTTGTCACCGATTAATTTGGAAGACATGCTTAGCAAAGTTAGGCAATTGCATAAAGACAAATTGAGTATGAGGTCACATATTTTAAAACATTTTGAATGGTTAGCCCATGAAAAGAAGCAGACTTGATGAAGGCCCAAAAAGTAAGAAGGAAGAAGAAATGAATGAACAAAATTTATTAAAAAATTAACATTGATCCATATATAGTTACATGTAGAAAGATGAATAGAGAATAAATAGATAAACAGGTAACTGAGGTAAACAAATAGATAACATAGCACAAATAATAGAAAAGATAAAACAGATAACCGTAAAGAAGAATGTTGTCTTTTCAAGTAAAACAAAACATTTCTCTTTTTGTCTCCATAGAAGAAAGTATATCATTTGCTGAATTGTTCAAAAGCAAAGATGTCATTTTTAGAAGAAAGGTATGCCTCACTCAAGACAAAATATTTTTAGATATTTTATATCCCTGTGATGATAGGCATTGGATGAAGATGAAGAAAGAACTGCTTTAGTTAATTCTAGTGCTGGCAAAAACTTATATTGAATGTTTCATGGGCTGCCACCAGACAGAGCAGATTGATCTCGAATGAAGGATAACCAGAATGTCCCTTGGAAGTGTGGATGGAGAGATTTTGAGACTTCATCTTTCACATTCTGGGCACATTTTCAGGAGGAATCCTTCCCCATGGATGGGCATTCTAGTTGGCAGAGAGCTGTAGTACAGAGGAAGGCCCATAAGAATGCTGAATGATTGCTGCAACCAAGCGCTCAAACACACTAAGGACTGCAACGATGGCACAGGACCAGACGGTGTTTCATACTGTTGCACTTACTGTGGCTAGGACAGAGCTCTGATGAAAAGGCACCCAACAGCAAGAACATTTGTTACCCTTGGATAAGCAAATGTGATTTACTGACACATGCATAATTATAAAATTCTTCTTCTTCTTTCCTACTCTGCAGTCAAAATACACCATTCTTCTTTTTTATAATTTCTTTATACTTTATAACACTCATAGGACTGTTGTAGACCTCATTTCCAGTAGTCTATCAGCATGACAAACAAGACAAATGAAAAAGGCAAAGAGGAAGATGGAGAAGCAAATAGCATTAAAAATGAATTGTATCCGGAATAAGAACACATTTTCACAAGGTAATTACCATGCTTGCAAAAGGAGACTTTTTTGGTAGAACTGACAAGATTCTGTTCCCCAGAGAAGCCAGGAAAGAAGAGGACACTTAACAAACTACCATATTTTTTTTGGACCATAGCACTCAGCTGACCATAATATGCACCAGTTTGTAGAGCAGGAGAAAAAGTAAAAAATATTCTGAGCCAAATAGTACCAGTATGTTAAAATATTTATTAAAATAAAGCAAAATATGGTCATATTTAGCAACATAAACTCAACAGTGGTGTTAAGGACCATCATCACTTTCATTAACAAATGAAGGGAGGTATGCGCTGTGCCAATCATGTGAACTGACTTTGAGACTCCAGGAGGCAGGACTTCCCCCAAACACACAGCAATCCACAGCATGCAAACAGCAGTGGACAGTCAGTGGGCTCAAGGGATCATAAACTAATTATTCTGGGTTACCACATTTTAGGACCATAACATGCACCCTTGTTTTCCCCTCACTTTGGGGAAAAAAGTGCATTTTAGGGTCCCCCAAATACAGTACTTTCTTGTATTGAGATGCAAAGAGGAACTTTGTTTCAACTTGATAAAACAAAGGACTTTGTTTTCGTTTAAATATCTTATAAAATATAAGGAAGCAAAGAGTTAGATATTTAGGAACATACTAAAACAATAGGGGGATGTGGTAAGAAAGTTTGCTATTCCAAGTGAAAGGAAATGAGGGCTAATGTAGTAGTAAGCGAAATTACAGAAACTTTCAGCATTCAAAGTACTACAAAAGTTGGGCAAAAACAAGTGAAACTGAACATCCCTGAAAAGGAGCAATAGGAATAGGGAGATTAATCTGTGGAAGGGTCTGAGCAAAGAAGATAAAACAGAAAAGAATTTGGTGGCACTAGTTGACAGAGAGGCAGGCTGTGGCGCTGGAACCCTTTGTGGCTCTTTCAGGATGTATGTATGACTTTGAAGTAACATCAAAAAATAAAAGAATATTATTTAGATAATGATATCATCTATTTGTAAATATGGTTATAGTTTTCAAATAATTTTTAAATTGTTGTCAGGGCTGAATTGGCTCTTCCATCTCAAAAGTTTGTTGTCAGCATTTTAATTCATGCTTCCCAATTTAATTTATAGGTTCAGAATTTTTAGGGGTTTTGTTTGCTAGTTTTATTTTTATGTTTTTAATCTTGATCCTCCATTTTGTCTACTCTACGGAATAATTTCATTATCTAAAGATGCAGATAGATTATATGGCTAACAAGGTAGAGATTACATGAGAAGGTATTTATTAAGGGTACATAAAGCATTTACATATCATGCAGTACTCAGTTCATAACTAGAATATTTAAAATATTGATGTCAAAATATAAAATTGAAAATCCAGTTTTTCATAAAACTGAAGATTTGCTCCCTCCTGTCTAATGAATTTTTCATTTCATGCTTCTTCAGTGTAAAGGAAAGGTGCCTTTTTAGACTTAAACAGTAGTTAACTGAGTTTTTCTATCATTCATTTTAGCAACACTTTTAACCATTATGCTATTTTTCTTTTAAGGTCACATGTTAATATTTTATAGCATATTGGGTATATTTTAAAACTAATTTTAAGAGATATAAATATAAAGCAAAGATAAAAGTTAGTAACTCAGAAAAAAGTATACTCCTTTTAGAGCAAATATTTATATTTTGGTAACTTTTGCAAAGTAATACTTTGATACAATAGCCACTCTACTCTTTGTAATAAAATGACAGGAACTATTCAAAAAAACTTAAGATAAATGAACTCAACTTGTAATAATATCTAGTAAACACGTAAGCTAAAAGTAATTTTTGTGAACCATTCAATAATGAAAACAAAGAGCAACCTTTCAAACACAGGAACTATGAGAAATGGAATCACCTGTTGCCATGGAAACATGTCCTCTTTAAAGCTAACTGGTTCTCCAGTGCTTAAAAAATTGTGATGGTCAAAGAACAAACATCACTTCAAATATGCCATTATTTCCTTTTGTAATTAAAGAAACTCACATTTTCTAAAAAATGATAATAATTTTTTTAATTGCTTTTCCTCTGGACTGTAGCTGGGCACACATGTCTCTAAGCAAGCAGTCAGCAATGGGAAGCAGCAAGTGAGAATGGCTGCTTTCAAGACTCAACAGTCTATGGCTACCTTTGGCATTTCTAACCTGACGTTCAGAGAACCTGGAAAAGTTGTTTGTCTCAGTCCTGCAACTTCATAAAACAATACATCTATTTTAGGCATTGTAAGTAGAAAAAAGTAATAAATGAATGCAGTGATTTTATTTCATTTTTTTTAGATTTAGAAATGGGCAGCTGAGCCAGATATTCAGAAGCTTCTACAAGCATCCTTATTGGCAATGAAACAATTTACATAGACATTTGCATGGCTATTTGAAGATAAAGAGCATGTTAAAGTGCATGCCAATAGAAATCAAGATTATTGTTTTTACTAATTGCACTAATTTAGATGAGAAAAACAATATAAGACTGTAAACAGAACTTTGTTGAGAAACCACTAGATTTAATCAAATTGCCATCATGTGGCATATTATGACAAAATGAATTTAATGCTCTTATGAATATGAAGCATTCAATGTATTATTATTAGACATGTGTGAAAAGAACAAGGAAATAATGCATGGTTTTAAATCAGGTAAAGTGTGAATATGGGTTGCATAGTCTTTCCATACTTATTTAATCTGTATGTTGATCAAACCATCAGAAAAACTAGTTTATACGATGAAGAATTTGGCACTAGTTTTGGAGGAAGACTCTTTAATGACAAAAAGATGAATCATCATTGTTTCCCAAAAGAAAGGATTGCTTGAAATTCTTATTGATTAAGATCAATGATTGCAACCTTCAATGTTGATTACAACACAATGTAAGGACAGTAAAAATCTTCTTAAGAGGACCCAAATTATAAATGGAGAAAAATTTGAAGTTAGCAAGTAGTTCATCTTGTTTGGGTCCACAACCAAAACTCATATAAACAGCAGCCAGTACATCAAATTATGTGTTGATGTTAAATTTTCTGCACAAGACTTCCTTAAAAGCAAGGAAGTCTTTTTGTTGAAAAGCAAGGATATTGCTTTGAGGACTGAGATATGTGTGTTAACCCTGGTAGTCTAGATAAATAGATTCATAAATACATGTTATGTATATAAGGAAGAGGTTTATATACAAGAGAAATGAAACATTGAGAAAGCATCCCAACCGAATCCGGTCTAAAGCCACAAGTCTGATTTTAGCCCACATATTTGATACAAATCTATAAAGTCTTCTTCCGACTCATGAAATGCATGCAATGATGCCAGGATAATCACAGGTCAGTGGGTGCAAATTTTTGTGTATCCAATGGCGTTAGTAGCATCTCAGCACTGGCAGAAGTTTCTCCGTGACCTCCAAGCATCTCAGCACTGGCAGGAAACTCCACATGGCTTCTCAGATGCCAGAGATCTGGTTCCAGCAGAGTAAGCCCATGTGGCTTCTCCTCTGGCTCCTCCAGCTTCCAGAACTCAGGGTAGATGAACATATTGCCATCTTGTCTTGTCAGTAGAGCATCTCTCAGGGACTGAATTCATAATTTCTTACCTCAATGGTTGAAGAATCGTGAGATTTCCCAGAATTCCCAGAGAAAGCCAGGCCCACACAGAGGTCTCATTGGCTATCTCCGGATTGACAGTGTAGACTCTACCCCTATACTCCTAATCCTGAAGTTGTCATGAGCACATGACTGCCACAGTGTGCTTGACTCAAACCATAACATTTGAGTTATGGGCATAGGAAAGTTGGACATTGAATATGAAGACCAAAGATGAATCAATGCATTTCAGTTTGGGTGATGAAGAAGAATATTGAACATACAGTGGACTTCCAAAGCAACAACAAATCTACCTTGGAAGAAGTACAGAGAGAATGTACTTTAGAAGGGTGAGTGGAGAGACTTTATCTCACATACATTGTCAGGAGAGATCAAGTCCTGGAGGAAGACTTCATGCTCTGTAAGGTAGTGGGTCAGCGAAAAAGAGAAAGACCTTTGATTAGACAGATTAACACCATGACGCTATGGTTGAATCAATTGGCTCTAATGTGAATAATTGTGAAGGTAACATAGGTCTGGTGAGTGTTTATTCTTTTGTCCCAGGGTTGCCATGTGTCATAACCACTCCACGATACCTAGCAAGCAAGGATAGGCAAGTACGATGAACAAAATCTGAATTTGAATTATAAAAAGAGTTGGAGAAAATTAATTTGGACAAAATACCAGGCTTAGAAATGTCAACATGCAAAAGTGAAAATATTATTAATACAAATAAATTATGGCTAAATGGTTTTATGACAGGTGGATGAAAGGTTAGAAGAATTCATTTTTAGATATGCTCATTGAAAATAGAGGTATGATATTTGAGGTGAAATACTCTCAATGTATTCATTGGTGCTGTTCTGTTTTTAGTTGCATCGTGTTGGTTGCAGCTCATTGTACCCTGCATGTGGGAGACTTTCTTCCTGCTCGGACCTGGGCCCATCTCACAAATTTTCACATATCTAAGCCCAAGTTTGCAGCCACTGGGTTGATTAGTCTTTTAGAGGAACTTCCTATATTTCACATTTCCAAAGGGAATGTAAAATAGGTTTTCAGAAGAGATACATCATTGGAAATACAATTTTGAGTTAATTTAGATTTTTCAGTAATATATTAAAAAAGGTGGGACATTTTTAAGAGCATACAGTATCTTAAGACTGTGTCTCCACAGAAATAAGTTTCTTCCCAAGGAGCAAAAGGAAGAAAACCAGGCTGATGTGAAAGGAATGAGATGGGTGAAGGGAATAGTAGGTGATTTTACTTGACTATGTGGAATATTATGCCAACTATATAAAAAGAAGGCCAGCAGGTAAAAAGATTTGGATTGAAATTTTCAAATATGATGGTTCTGATTATTTTATTGCAGGCACAACCACGCTAGTCATTATATGGCAACTCATTCTCCGTCAGCAATCTTCAAGACCTCGGAAAAGCTGAACCGGGGAAAACAGTGGTGGATAAAAATAAAATCTAATATTTTATTATTTGAACAGAGCAAAATATGTTTTTCTGGTTGATTAGTGCATGGGATTTGAACTACTTTCTCCTCATTCCATTCCACATCTTTTGATCTTAAAGTCAATGTGGTTGCAGACTCCTTCCTCCACCTACAGTTCTCATCATCTTTTCATCTTTTGTACCATAAAATTATTTTATTGCAGAAATGATTTTTATATAGGTAAGTCCTACTTCCTTTGAAGGGTACTGTGATTATCAGAGTGTTTTAAAAAATGCTAATGCAATATGTTTTTACTTGGTAGGAAAACATTTGTTTCCAGAAATTTTTTTTCTACCCGTGATTGTGCACAGAGAATGAACTCTCAGCTACAGGTCATCACAGTAAATCAATATCTACTTTATGAGATAGCCTTTTTTCATTATTTATTATATAATAATAATGTTTATGATTTATCAAATGTTTGAATCATGAAAATAATTTCATGGAACATATTTAAGTGAGGATTTTCATGTGATTGATTTTATTAGCATATTCAAAGCAAAAAACACACAGGCTGTGTGTTATAAACATCAATAACAAAGATCCACTTCTTATATTTTAAATAGATTGGAAATGTCATTAAAACTTTCATATATAGGCTGAGCCCCAGTGGCGTAGTGGTTGTGTGCGGAACTGCACTGGGTTGGCGGTTCAAATCCAGCATCAGCTTTCCAGGAGCAAGGCTGGGCCTCCTACTCCCATCAGAGGATAGTGATGCCAAAAAATAAAAAATAAAACTTTCATATATATGGTCATAAATTAGATTCTCCAGGAGTCTTGTATGTAGGAGTTTGAGGGGGTGAGAACTGTGAAAAACAGACAGAGTCCAGTGATGAAGTGTGGGAATGTTGGACGGCTCACTGTAGGGGCAGTAATTCAGAATCTCCAGAAACTCTGCAGGAGAGAGATGAGGCTTTCTAATTCTGTAAAATGTTACAATCTCAGAAACCCACAGGGACAATTCTAATCTATGCTAAAGGGTTGCTCTGGAACACAACACCACTGGAAAAGATAAAGAAGTAGATTGATGTCATGTTTCACTGGGAGCTCTGCAGCTGGAATGGCAGCTAACCACCATCCCATATTGAACTGGAGAGTTGCAAGCCTTTCTCCTCTACATTGACTCAGCAGCAAATAATAAAACACCTACTCCTTCTCTTACATTTCTCATTAGTCCATTATCTGACTTTTATGACTAAGAAGTTGAGAGGAATGAATAGAATACAATGTTAGGTTTAATGATCCATTGAAAGCCTACTGAAAATATATGGCTGGGAAATCATAAATTTAGCTTATTACTCCACAATTTTCATACTATCTAAAAGTTGAAACGTTGAGTACTAATGCATGTCAATATATGTATATGTGTATATATATTTAATTTCCATCTTTTCAAACTTAAGGCATTTGAGTACACTTTAGTATACTTTTACTATTCTGGGAAACTTAGTTTGAAGAATATTAGTTGTTAAAAATATTTGCTAACTACAAAGGATCCATTATACAATGATAAATGTACTCATTGAAGTACTGCTTACTGAATCAATTTGCACTCACTTTCTAAGAACTTTAAGCAAGATAATATGTCTAAAATTTGTGAGTTTTGTGTATGTGGTTGAGTATGTGTACTTGTTTTTGAAATGTGATCAGTCACATGACCAATGAGTGAACTAAACAAACAAATACACACACAAATAAAAACCACCTTTCTGAATTACTCTATATTCCAGAAAAGCAGACAAACTATATACTCGATTCTTATTAATGCACTAAAAACACTTTTAAGGAGAACAATCAGGAACAGTGTCAAGTTTTCAGTGGCATTGCAGGAAATATTTTATCCAAAAAAAAAATGAATTAAGTGTCACTACTTTTACTCTTGTAAACTATGGCTTGGATGCAGTACTGGCAGTGGTCCTAGGCATAAATTAAGGGAAATTTTTAAAGAGCTTGTTGGATATTTGGGAAATTTGCCATGCAGCTGATTGTAATTCATAGTTATCCAGTAGGACAGAGTAGAATAGTCTATGAGATCTGAGGTTGTAAATCTTTAATGCGCGCAGAGAGGCTCATCCTTCCACTCTTGCTTGGTGATGGTGCAAAAGGAAGTGGAAGAATCCATAACCTCACTAGCATTTGATGCTGGACATACAGAGCAGCAAGCAGAGTATGCAGAAATTATAAAGAATTTGAAATTGGCCCTGGGTAATAATAATATTAAAATACATTCTGCGTTACATAAATTTAGACTTTTAGGTCATTTATTAACATCTGAAAGAAATGCTGAACTGGAGATTATAGAGAGGAGTTGTATATAAATATTTTGAAAATCTGATCAACACAGCACAAACATTTAGATTTTATATTACTAATAGTAATATGTTATCTATGAGAATAATTATGAAAACACTGGAGTGAAAAATAGAAAAGAATTGAATATGAAAGAAATGACAAGGCACTTTAGTTTTTTCCCCTCATCTATTTTATCTGCTAACATGCACATATTTTCCCTGTCCCAGTTTATTTTATGTGCCAAATAACATGGCTCATCTTTGCACAGTTTTGCTTTCTTGAAATGCCATTGAAGGATATTTATTTTTGAGCTATTATTTTAGACAAAATTGCCATAAACTGAAATCTGCAAGAGCAGGTATATTTCACTTGGCCTTTTATACAAAAATGCTTTTCTGTCCCTTAGTTTCAATTTATAAGAGGGTAGGTCCTAGAGTCTTGAATTCTCTGGAAAGGGATTTGTCACTGGCTGATTATTGGTGTGAAATAAAGTTATGCTAGTATCTTAGGGTGAAGTCAACTACAATGTATAATGTGTTAGGGAACACAGAGCTTTGAAGACAAAGTATCTTATTATGTGGTGCTTTTATTAAAGATAAGTGATTGAAAGTAGGACTTGATATATAATAAGCACTGTTAATTATTTTGGAGTCCTCTGAGTCCATTCCAACTAATGGCTACCCAATGTGTCACTAACACCTATATTTTTTGAAATTATACTTAATGATTTACCTTGGAGGACTGTACCTTTTACATTCTATTCTTTCACCATTACAAAAAATATTAAGTTTGTGAATATCCATGAAACTATCACTCTGATTCAGTAATTATCACTTTCAGCCACCCTTTCTCTTTGTATCCCTGTCAGTTTCACCTGTCTCAGTTTATTTTTAGAATAATTCAAATGCTGTGCCATATAATATATATATGAATTTTAGAATACATCATTAAAAGTTTCTTTTTAAATGGAAACCCATGATATCATTACCATATATTTCAATTTCAATAAATAGTGAGGCAATGATCACATTTTCTGAACTCACACGACAAGAACTGCTTTCTTTCCTCTATCCTTTGTTTTTTCTATCAATACCGCTTTATTTTTTGGCTTCCGATAAAGAAACTGGACTAATTAATGAGCTGAAAGAAGAAGGAGACTCAAAGCCAAAGTATATAATCAGATAATCTTTGTTCTATATTATAGGTTCTAGACTTCATTGGAAAGCACTGGAGACTAGAAAGTCATAGGAGAACAACAAGGAAATGTTACTTCCAATGAGGTGAGGAGAATGTTGTTAAGAGAAACATACACTGACATAAGCATGGCGTTTCTGTTAGTGACCTTTTATATGTCCCCAATTAACTCACAACACAAGAAATCACGACCTGCACCATCCCACAGCTGATGGGCAGGTCACTGGGGTTCATCACGTTTTCACTGACTGAAATAGATCACTGTGCTTTCAAAACTGTGAATTTTAAATTCTCATATAAAAGGAAGAGCCATACGCTATGATGACACACATAAAGAGTGCATGTAGATTTGAGTATCTAAATTAGAAGAATGTGAGGATTTGCAAGTTGGGATGTCAAGCTTCTGTGTGGTTTCAGTTCAAAAAGAAATGGTATCTTCTACAGGGACTCAAGGGGCTCAGGAATGAATGGAACCATAGGAAAGCAATAGGAACGGAAAACATGGGCATATGTTGAAGGGAACAGATGTTTGTGAATGGCCCAATTTAAACAAAAACAGGAAAAATACCAAATCATATGAGTACAAAGCCAAAAGTCTTTGCAAGTAAATATAGGAAGAAAAGATGAGTGGAAAAATATTTTCAAAATCTCAACTCTGTTCTCCTGCTTATTAGTAAAATAAAGTCAATGATATCAATGGGGTGGATCTTAAAATTGAATGCTTACAACAAAATTTAATTACGATAAAAAATTATGAAAATCACTCAGCAAAGATACTGAAATAGTGATTAAATTCATTGTGAAAAGTCTTAAAAAATTGGAACATCTTTATTTCCTTGGGAGTAGTCTATCAATAGTTATACAAGAAATTTTTACCAAAGAATTTGTAAGTTGGTACTGGGAAAAGTGTTCTAGCTCCCTGTACAGTTTTTATTTTCTTTTGAGTCTGGTTTTCAGTCATACCAAGTAGCTGAATACAGAAGAATAATAGCATTGTGTTACAACATTTTAATGTTCAGAATTTAGGCATAAAATAACCCGAAATTTGTTTTAAAAAATGGGAGTGGAGCTAAAATAGGATTTTCCAAACTTTTGAAACTCCCATGTATATTAATAAACTTTTCTACAAGCTTTCTGAAGTCTATTTTGGATTGGAAGAGAAGTCCCATTCATAAATGTCATTATGAGCAGTATTACCTAGGTAAAATCTCAGCACTTTCTAAGACACACTTAAAAGCCTGGGATACCATATTTGTGATTTTAAATATATAGGTTCATTTTCATCATTTCAACCACTGAAATTTGTCTTTCAAGAACTAACAATCATAACATTATGTGTTCACTTTCCTGAAATGATCGACGATGACATATAGGTGCATAAGCAAGTGTGAAGAAAGCAGATGGTGCCCTACCATCAAAAGACATAGCAACTGCGGTCCTAAAGGTCTGAAAACAAACAAGCGGCCATGAAGTACAGAAGTCACAAAGTCCACATGAAGTAGCACGCCAGTCAATGTGACCACGAGATGTCAAAGGGATCCAGTACCAGCATCAAAGAACCCAAAATTGTATCATCATAAATGAGGGGGAGTGCAGATTGGGGAACCAAAGCCCATCAATAGGTGAAGCGACATCCTATCACAGAGGGGCTGCAGCGAGAATGGGCCAGTCAAGTACAGCATAATAGCAATGAAATATGCTACCCTCCTCTAGTTCTCAAATGTTTCCTCCCACCAACCATCATGATCCTAATTTTTCCAGACAAATCCAGCCAGAACAGGGGACTTACATTGGAGTCAGAAACCTGCGGAATTTAAGATAGATGATCCCTCAGGACTAGTGGTGGGAGTGGTGGAGGGATGGTGGAATAGAAAAGGAGACAGTGGAGGGACGGTGGAACAAAAAAGGAGATGCAATCTCAGGCAGTCACATATAACCTCTTCGCTGGCGTATGGACAACAAGGACATGAAGTGATACATTGGACAGTGTGCCATATGATAAAACAACGAGAATTTGCAAAATTATTAAGCATTTATGAGGGAGAAGTGAGGAGGGAGGGGAAGTACGGGGAACCAAGACCAAGGGCCCAAGTGGAGGGAGGATGTCCCGAGAGTCACGATGGCAGCAAGCGTGCAAATGCGGCCTGCACACAACCAATGCATGCTTAGACGGCATTGGGAGTTGCTCTGCTCTTCCATAGGATTGCCAAGCTTTGCCGATCTTCCCGGGAGTGGAAGATGCATCTTGCTTACCCAGAGAGGCGTGTGAGTCTGAACCACAGAACTTGTGTCTACAGAGCCCTTAGCTCTGTGCTATTGTACTTCAGAAACACTTCCACTCGCAGCCTTGCACTTGATTCTGGATCATAGTAATCTTACGCACAAAGCCAATGTTATTGTAACACCTGAAGCAAACACACATATTAAAAGTAGAAGTATGTGTAGTTTTAATGAAATATTAAGCATATCTGTAATGCATATATAGTTAATACTTATATGTGCTACATACTACACATATATATGATTCATGTGATGAATAGAAAGACAACCTAAATCACTTTATACAGGTTACAATTTAATCTATTCAAACAAATACAATGACCTCGAGTATATTGATTGACCTATGATGAATAAGAAAACAAAATGTTAATATTACATATATTTATTTCATAAAAGTCATTAATTTTCATTATTGTGCATTACTTTACAGACCACATCTCCTTCCAATCAATTATCTCCTCTTTTGTACCGATTGCCAGATTGACTTTAATTTGCAAATACCTGATGTCTGGATTATGAAAGGACATAGCTCTTACTTTGAACTTAGCTTTTCCCACAGTCAGGATAAGGCAAGCTTTCTCAGATATTGCCTCCATTGTTTTATGTTCTTACGGAACCCTAGAGGCATAGTAAATTCTGGATTAGACTGCCAACGGTAACGTTAAAAGTTAGCACTCACTAATTTCCCCTTAGGAGAAAGACGAAGGTTTTCTACTGAGAGGAACTTTCTACTCTGCACAGGGAGTTGGAATTCATCAAGGGCAGTGAGGGTAGTTTTGGAGCCACGCCACTTGTCAAAGTGATTACCTGGCAATTTCAATCATGCAACAATTCAACTCTCCTCTTGCTCCAATTTGATAATTTGCCTGTTTCTAAGGGTAGACAATAAAAGGAGCTATGGTGACCGCATGGACTACGTGATTGAATCCACCTGAAAATCCCTGGGTGACATGGAAGGCGTTCTACTCTTGCAGAGTTACAAGGGCGATTCTACCCTGTTCTATGTGGTCATTATGTGTCAGAATCCATCATGGCAGTGAGGCGTCTTTGAATGACAGACAATTGTGGTGTCTTCTTTGCATTCATGGGCAATAGTAAGTATTTGTGTCTGATAAAAATCTCTTCTTAGAAAATTAGATCAAATATGCATTTTATAGAGATAAAAAACTCTGATGTATGTACAATATGGCTATCTTTTTTTTTCCCTTTTCATTACTGAAACAAAACACCTCTTTTGTCTGAGAATATTTCAGTTAGAGTTCTTTGAAGATGGTCTTTCTATATTACTGACCTTCTTTTGTGTGCATTTAAATGTCTCACCTGATAAATTGAGTTGTACTTTCAGAAAGCAAGCTAATTTTTTGTGTTATTCTGCTTGTATTGCTAACCTATAGATTATACCCCAGTAATTGTCACTGTTCTCAATTATGCTCAATTTTATATGTTAAGTTTGAGATAGACATTTTAGTCTTCTACCTCTTCCTTGTGGGGAATTGGAACTATTACATCACTAGCAATTTCACAATATTTTCCAAATTGACTTTCTATGAAGAGATTATTATTTCTTGTTTATTTTTTATTTCACTTTTATTGTAAATAGGTAATGGTGTCTCTTAAAGTAATATGCACAAAAGCAATTTTATTTTAACGTGGGAAATGACTACTACTTTCTGTGCACATAGTACTTTTATTACAATGGAAAAAAGAAACTCTGTGAGGGGATGGAATGATATTTACTCTTTTAAAGTCTCATCTGGATTTGCATGTTATCTTTGTCCAATTCCCCTATTTTTCTATGTCTTAAAATTTGCATCCTATAGACTATTTTTGTTCATACTAAAATTAGAAACCAATTGTAGTTTTATGTTTTCTCAACTTTACGCCTCATTCTGAGCTTCATTTTTTTCTTTCCATGCTAACATTAATTACTCAAACACATTTATCTTTTTATTCAATATCCTAAATTTTCTGTTACCTGAATATCCTGAATTGCTTCAAAGTTCCCAAATATCTTCTTATCTGTGCTCTGTTGATAACTATTTTGCCAGGTCTTCATAACTCTCAAAGTGTGTAATTTCTTTCTTTCTTAAGTGTGGAATTTCTTTATTGTGATAGCCATACAATTAAAGTGTTTGCTGTTGTTTTTTATATCTTGCAGTCATCATGATTTTAATTTCTTACTGCACTGGAATGTCATCTTGAAAAAATTTCCAAGTAATTTATTTTTGCATTCATTGTAAACAACACTCAGGGAATGATTTTCAAAAGGAGAGAAAGTCCAGATGACTTCGACAAGATTTAAATTCAATACAATATAGAATTACATCTATGCAAATGTATATTATTGTATCACTGTACTTTATCTAAGCAGCTGAATTAGGATAATTTAATTACCCCAAATTATCTTTTGTGTTCTTATGTAAACTGATATAGATGATAATCCTCTCTTACTTTTTTTGGGAGGGCATCACTGCCATCTGGTGGTGGGAGTAGGAGGCCCAGTCTTTGCTCCTGTGGAGCCACTGTTGGAATTGTACCTCCATCCCAGTAGGCCACAGTCCCTCGCACAACCACTGCACTACCGGGGCTCAGCCCTCTATTCTCTCTTATTTGTAAGAAATTATTTGAGGAGCAGTGCGAGAGAGCTTTATGGCTATGAATAATTAATAGTTAGTGATTTATTATTAACTATCTAGTATGCAGTAGGCTTTATGATAGACAATGAAGAGAAGTAATGAAGAAGACAGTATTTCTTATAGGTTTTATAAAACATTATTCCATTGAATAATTGAGAAATGATAGAATGACAAGATATATTTATCTTCTTTTGTTTTGTTTAATGTTTTCAATCTGAGAAATTTATTCGTCAATGATTGTCTTTTTGGAAGAAACTAGTGATTTGCTGAATCTTTTTTTGGGGGGATGAGGAGGCACTTGTGATAGGGGCTGAGTTTTACAGAACATCTTAATTTTATATTGAACAATTTATACACATTTTGTTTTGTGATGTTAGCTACCATTCCTTCAGTGAGATAACACTCCATCCACTTCTTTCCCGGGAAAGCTACTTCTCTTGGATCTTTTTTCCTGACCTTACTTCCTTCTTAATTTTGTTTTGGGGCAAGGTTTTATCTTTTGTTTTCATATGGCTGATTTATTTCTAAACATTTAAGCGCTGCGGCAGTTAGATTTTATGTGAGCTAGTACTTGTGTAGGGGTAGAGTTCAACCCATTAATCAGGTCACGGTCTAATCATACCTTCTGGGAGATGAGATTTTGTAACAAGAGAGACATTGAGAATCCCTCCCACCTCTCTTAAGACTTTAGCCTTCATCCTTACTGGGACTTTGTGTCCAACCCCAGGGGCAGCCCCACATGTGGGTCTTTGGAACTGGGAGCCAACCAGGGATCTGCTGGTACCCTACCATGTTCCCACCTTTGTTCCATATGACTGAACCCACCAGCCTGTGTCTCCCTGCTTCCTGCATCACCTTTCTGGGTCTTCCACCTGCAGTTACACAACTCTGAAGAAGATGTTGGTTAGCATCTGATCCATGGATTTGACTTGGACTGGGCTGGAACTCAATTTCAATAAAAATATTGCTTGGAACAAAGTTCTTTCCTATACATATATGAATGTCACCAGTTTGGTTTTTCTACACAAACCAGCCAAACACAAATAGAATTGTTCAACAGGAGTTGCATGACTTGAATATTTAAAAATTACATTTATGATGAAATTCTTTTAGATGGAGATCAGGATAGATCTTTCTGTGTGTGTATATATATATATGTGTGTGTGCATATATGTTTAAACTTATCTATATGTACAAATTATATATGTGCATATATATAAATTTGTGCTGAGATTTTAATGGAAAGAAGGGATTTTTGAGATAAGGGAAATTAGAATTTTTCTGGAATTATAGAAGAGTTTATGGTGTTTCAGGACAAAGAGAGATGGGTGTGCATGAAGCTAAGTGATTGAAATACATATTGGAAAAATATTCAGATAAATGGATAATACATTTGGGTAATTCACAAACAAATACTATATTTATTTAAAAACTAAATCTTTTTAAACAAGAAACTCATTCATTCATCTGGGGTGATTTTCTGTTGTTGAAGTGATTAAGTGTGAATTGATGCTATTTTCTCAAGCCCAAAGTATTTTATGGATAGCTCAGTAATGTAAAAACTTGTGGCTTCAAGATCAAGCTCAGTCAATGTTAAGAGGAAAACAATATTCCACAAGATTTTACTTCTTTTTTTTCCCTCTGCATCACTGCCCTGGTGGGAGTAGTGAGCTTTGTTCCTTGAGAGCTGCTGCTGGTTTGAACCATCAACTCTGTGGACCGCAGTCACACACACAAGCACTGTGTCACCAGGGCTCAGCAAGATTTTACTTCTTTAGTTAGTTTTTTAATATTATCTATTTACTGTTTACAGAGGAAAATAGATTTTTCTAAATGCATGCAAATTTTGGGGGACATGAATTTTATCTTCAGAATAGAAGTCCAGTTCCTTTCTGTGTTTACCATTTTCCTTCATCTGTCTTCCCTATTGTTCCCTGTCTTTTAAGCTTCCCACCTAGGGTTCAGATATCGTATGCTCTAACGTGCTTGATTGTTCCACTCAGTTCATCGTTCCCGGTGTTTTATTCACCTTTTTGGCCTATCTTTTGACTGAATGTTGAGTCACTGGAGTGGTTTTAGTTTTAGATGTATCTAAAGGCCTTAATCATAGGGATTGTACCAGTTTCTGTCAGACCAGCAAACCTGTTTTTTTTATGATGTTGAATTTTCTTTCACATTTTTTTTCTCACTCTTTCTAGAATCATCTATCGTGATCCAATTCCACCAATTTATTCTCTGAAGGTATTTGCTTTTGTTTTGTATGTGTGTGCGTGGCCGGGGGCCTAGTCTTACTCCTGGGAACTGTTGCTGGATTTGAACTGCCAACCCTGTGGGCCGCAGTCCTGCACACAACCACTATGCCATTGGAGTTCAGCCCTGTTTATGTTTTAAAAGCTTTCTTACCACGAGAATACTCTCCTCTCCCTCGTATTAGTGAGTACATTTGTGGCTACTATAAATACTTTTCTAGAAATAGCCTTTGTCACACCTGTATATGTCCCTTCATGAAACTCCATTCTTTTTCTCACCCCTGTTCCATGTAAGTGTTTGGAATTAGTTAAGTGAATAATTTATCCATATGTAAATTATTATTACTATTATGATATTATCATAGGATTGTATGCTAGAATTATTAACTTTATCACCTTTATTTTTTGCATTCTTCTAAACATCTTCTCTGCCTGAACCTTTTGTTTTAACATTCTCTTTATTGCAAATATTCTTTCCATTTTTAAATATTTTAATAGTCTCCTGAAGATGAAAAACTGAAGACAAAATTCAAGTCTTGAGCTTTGAAGCTAAAAGACATTATGGGTAAAATTTTGAATAAGGCAAAAAAATATCAAAAGAACTTGGAAGGAATACACACATTAAATGTTCCAGAAAGAATTGGTCTACATTGAACTATCGCCAGAGTTAGCAGATGATCAGGGCCTGATGGTAAGCAAAAAGAAGTCTGAGCTTCACTTAGGCGTTTTCAAAATCAAGGATGAGTACCAATGGGAGGATTTCAACAAATGGATGCCACACGGGAAGCACTGAAAGAGCTGTACTGAGAAATGGGGGACACAGCTACCTGACCCACCATCCGCAGAATTCCATCTGTGTGCCCAATCCAAAGAAAAGTCCCTCAAAAGAAGGAAGAATTTATCAAGAAATTTCACAAATATCACATGCAAGTGACATATTTTTAAATTTTTTTTGCAAGTGACATTTTGATGCAGATAATCTTAAAATGGTAGCAGCACTACACTAGCAGGGAGTTGCCAAAAATTTGAGCCAGACTGGGAAGAGAATGTGGAGCAAGGACACACTGACTAATATCAGATTGATCTTGGTTGAAAGGAAAGAAAAATGAGAAGTCAATATAATATTTATTACATTGTACTGACTATTTAAATGCATATGATTATAGGGTTCATCAATTATGGACAACATTGCCAATGATGGGAATTTCATGTGTCTTTGTGCACATCGGGAACCTGTTGACACACATCAGGAATCATCACATGAAACAAAAACACACGAAATGGTTTGACTCTTACCTAAAAGGTTGGAAGAAAATTGAAGTGCTTGATAATTTAGGCCTGGTGCACAGGGCGCTGCGGTGAATCTGAATAGCCTACAAACAATGTATGCTGGCTTGAAAACATGGAATTAATGCATTGTGGAAGGTCAAACAAAAGACAATATGGTTATTTCCACAACGAACAAGTAGATATTGCAGTAGTTGCTGCTGTTGACTTTGTATGCAGTCTGACCCCTGGTAACCCTGGGAAAGGGCCATGTATTTTTAAAAACTGTGGAAAGTCGGGAGTTATCTAATAAGAGTGGTAGAACTCAATGAATGCAAGCCCCTGGGGAAGAATTCACGAAAATAAACCTTGATGTCTGGATTTATACAAATTTTATCTTGACTAAGACCTCTGAACCATCTTCAATCTACAATGTATCTATGTCTAAGGAACATAGATATCATCTCATAGGTGAGCATAATGCATTGATAAAAACATACCAGTATTTAATGTAAATAATTGTCTGATATTTTTCTCTCTCTTAAATCATATCTAAATAGCTTTAATATTATTCACTATGTTCTAAATTGAAGGGGAAAAATCGTAGAGCCAATTTGAGAGGTTTTCTAAGTTTGATATAATAAAGGTATAAATAAATAAAAACTAAGTTGCATAGTCAAAAAGAACTGTTTAAACCATAGTTTAGCACATTAACCCTAACAGAAATACATGACACTCTTAATGAGTTCATGGATGAACATTTCAGCATCTTAGAAGAAACAACAATGCTGGTAGAGGACTTTCAGATGAGAAGCAAAGATAATTCTCAATAAAGGGCATTTACCGTTACCAAGATAATTATAACTGGAGGTGGAAGGTACATGGTAAGAAAACACGACCAGGGCAGGTATTAGACATCAAAGAACTAAAAATTATATTATTGTAAATGAGAAGGAGTATAGGTTGGGGTACCAAAGCCCATATGTAGGTAACAGACTTCCCTTTACAGAAGGGTCGCAGGGTGGAGATGAACCAGTCAGGGTGCAGTGTAGCAATGATGAAGCATACAACTTTTCTCTAGTTCTTAAATGTTTTCTCCCACCCACTATCATGATCCCAATTCTACTTTACAAATCAGGTTAGACCAGAGGGTGTACACTGGTAAAGATAAGAACTGGAAACATAGGGGATCCATAACAGATGAACCCTTTATGATCAGTGTTGAGTGTGGAGGGAAGGTGGGATAGAAAGGAGGACCGAATCACAAGGATCTACATATAACCTCTTCCCTGGGGTACAGACAACAGAGAAGTGGGTGAAGGGAGGAGACATTGGACAGTGTTAGATATGACGAAGTGATAATAATTTATAAATTATCAAGGGTTCATGGAGAAGGAGAGATAGAGGAAGGGGGAAAATGAGGAGTCGATGCTAAGGGCTAAAATAGAAAGCAAATGTTTTGAAAATGATGAGGGCAACGGATGTATAAACGTGATTAACAAGCAATGGGTGGGTGGATTGTGATGAGTTGAATGAGTCCTCAATAAAATGATTAATTAAAAATAAAAAAAAGAGAATATGGCCAGAAAATGTGTGAGGACAGAATCAGCAAGTAGAAGTGAAACTAGTTGGAAAGAGACCTGAAAGAGCCATTCTTTGCCCTCTCTTTCTTCTCACTTGTTGACCTTGTGTGCTCTCTGGGCTGTAAGCAAAGAGAAATAGAGAGGAGCCCATGAAAGCGGCCCACAGAATTCTGTGTCCTGTTGAAGCAATCCACAGGTAGGAAAGAATGGAGTTAGAAAGAATGAAAGTGAACAGTCAGCCTCCAAGGATGCTAAATCTAATATTTATGAGAAGCTGCTTTTGCTTTTTATTTTTTAAAGCAGGATGCTGCCTCTCATTGTTTGATTTTGAGAACAATCCAGGAAAGCCTATGTGTTACAATTTCCATTCATGTTTGACTCTTTTATCTTCTTCATCATAAACATCAGACAACACAGAAAGAAAACCCTCTGGGGAGGAAAGCCTGAGGACGTATTATTCTCCCACACTGATTGCTCAATCGTTCCTCCTTTTTCTTGAGTTACCAGTTCTATCTTATTTCACCAATCATTCCTAATATCGATAATGTTCTACATAGGTCATAGATCAACATTGATAATTTCTAGTCACTGTAACGCATTCAGCAATGTTACCACCACCACCACCATGGCTTTATAGACGCCTGAGAACACTCTTGCCTGCTCTTAAAAAAAAAGGTTTTCCTTCTTCTCTCCCATCTCTTTCCTTTCTCTTCTTACTCTTCCCTCCTTGTTTCTCTTCCCGCCATCTCCTTCATGCTTTCTCCCTTGCACTGTCTTGGTTTTTTTTTTTTTTTCATTTTAAAGGTGAGAGAATTATGTCAGCATAAGGAAATGATAAAAAGTTTGATTATTATAGAGTTTTGAGAAATAAATGAGGCTCCCCTTCACCCCAACTCAGTAAGTCTGTCAAACTGCAGTCATGGGAGTAATAGACTCCAAGTCCTCATAGTTTTTTATTGCACATCCTTTTCCGATTGCGCTCATGGAGATTTTAGAGTGATGGCTTGTCAGGTAAGCCTATTCTGGCCGTCTGTCAAGCAATTTTTCTTCTGTAAAAATGCAATGGATTAGTCATGCAGTTTCATTTGTAAAATCAGTCAGAAGAGAAATGGTGATAATTTTGATTCATGTAAAGGAAAAAGGGATATACATATTTAATATAGTAGATTGTAAAACACCCCCCAAAGAAAGATAAATATTGTGAATATGAAGTAGTCAGGTTAAACTTGAAAATAAATTGACTTCCATCATTTTAAATAAAACTACTATATGTGATTTTAAAAAACAGCATCCATGTTTCTCTGTGACAAATTTTTTCCATAGATCTATTACCTGAATTCAATTCTTTATCACTCATTAATTATTTTGAGGGCAGGACTGAGGTGACAAAATGTGTAAATAATTGTCTTATTTTGAAATTCAATTTGTGCAAAATTAATTTTAAGGTATTTTTAGATATTCAATTTGTAGTTTATGTTTTTTTGAACTTAATCTAAGATATGCTTGCATTTTTGACACAACTGAAAGCAAATCTTTACATAAGACGCAAGTACTCAGTACAATATGGAGAAGTAGTTAACTGAAATTAACTGCTGGCTGAAGTTAGATAAAAGTTTAAGTGGTTAGATACAATGTATTAATTAAAATCTGAGTGTTTCCCTACAAACACAAATCATGTGGAACTATACTTTAACTGCCCTGGCAACCTTTGAGACATGCTTCTCATCTACAATTTTCATTGGCCTTCATGTGAATGACTACCTTTCACAGTTTTTCACAGTTTTTCATAGTTCCTAGTCACCTCGCAACCATTTTAATAAATAAATGCAAACCAACATCAGCAAAACAACACAATTTTAATCAAAAGCTCCCTCAAAAACTGGGAACTAATTTTAATTTCCTGTGATCCCTAATCAAAGACATAGGTCTATATCTGAAGGCGTGTAACTGACATGCTCACGTACATGCTGGCTTCACTGACATTAACTAAAGCTGATTGTGCTCTGCCTTCTTTGTGGCAGACAAATGCACCATAACTGAAATGACCAATATACATCCCATGCTGTTTAGCTGATTTCAGCTCATGGCAACATAATATGGCTCAGAGTGGAACATCGTTCCACTCCAGATGGCTAACAATTGCTTAATTTTTGGAAGTAAGGTCCCAGACCTTTCTACTTTGAGTGGATTAAGACGTCCAAACTTTCAGCTAGCATCTGATGACATTAATTGCTTGCATGACCCAGTGGTTCCCTAAGTAATATAAAAGAACTAAAGTAATAAACAAGTAGTAAATCTACAAAATTATATCATATATGTAGACAGGTCACATTGATGATTGCCTAGAACCATGGCAGGGGAGGATAGAGGGACGTGGGGAAATAGCAATGAGTGAAAGAAAATGTTCTGAAATTGTCGTGATAATGATAGGCCAAACTTTAATATCGTTAAGCAATTAGTTGTATGGAAAAAAGAAATCTTAAGAGGCATTAGTGTCAAAGTTTCAAATGGTATACTTTATAATAAAAAACTAAATTCCTGGTACACTTCCTTAAATCAACTGCATATTTTTTTTGTAGTTTAAAGTTCAAATTTATTAGGAGATTTACAGCAGTACTATACAAGGACTATAAATACTGCACATCTGACTTTATTCACAGTCAAGTCCAGCAATATGGTCAATGCCAACTTATTTTGTGGATACTCTTGTTCTTTTGCCCCAAGAAAAGTCAATTCCATAATTTTATTTAATCTGAATATCAGCTAAACATTCAGCCTTTCTGTCAATGTCTAAGACATGGCTTTACTTCTGAAATAGAGGATGCTTTATTTGGGGTTTGCAGTGGTAAAAATCTTAATGAGTTTTAATTACTTTGGGGGCCTTTAGGTAGTTTCAACCAAGTAGAACAGAATTAAACCCGACCTGTCATGTGCCATCACCACGGTTGACCTTTGAGTCCCTTGCTGAAACCACTGTGTCAGCCCATTTTTCTGAAACTCTTCCTAATAACATGCTCACAGTATAAGAAATGAAGCCCATACACACTTGCTTTTAAAAATTCTGGCTGTACTTTGTTCAAGACAGATGGGTTGGTTCTTTTGGCAGTGCATAATACTTTCAATATTCTTCAACAGCACAATAGTTTAAATACATCAATTTGTCATTAGTCTTCCATATTCAGTATTCAACTTTCATATGTATAGGAGGCAGATAAGAATACATACCTTGTGTCAGGAACATCATACTCTTCAAAGTAGTATTCTCATTTTGCCGCATTTGAAAGAGGTCTTGTGGAAGGTATTGACCTGCTTTGATATTGAATGCACTGTTTCTTCTATTGACTACTGCCATCATGAACATTGATTGTGGATCCAATTAAGATGAAACTCTTGACAATTTCAATATTTGTTCCATGTATCATGACAGTTCCTATAGGTTTAGTTTTGAGAATGGTGTCCTTTACAGTGAGTTTTAAACCATGTTGAAAGCTGCCCTTCCTGACTTTCATCATCAGGTACTTTAAGTCCTCTACACGCAAACAGAAAGCCATGTGGTGTCATGAGCATATCACAGGCTGTTAATAAGCCTTCTTCCAACCCTCATGCAATGTTCTTTTCATAGATCCCAGCTCTGCCTCTTTGCTCAACATGCAGATTGAATAAACATGGTGCGAGTCTACAGCCTTTATGCACAGCTTTCCTGATTTTAAGCCATGCTTATTTTCTGCCTCTATTTGCACAATGCTCTTGATCCATGATCAAGTTCCGCTTGGTTTGTTTGCTATGATCTCCATAGTCAGATACCATAGCATAGTCAATAAGACACAAGCAAACATCTTTCTGGTATTCTCTGTCCTCAGTCAAGTTCCATTGCATAAGCAATGATAATGTTTGTCCTTTTTCTATGTTATCTTCTGAATCTGGTCCAGACTGTACCTTTTTATGGAGGTAGAAAACCCCATCATTTTTTCTCACAGCTGCTGCTGGATTTTGAAATGCCAACCATGTGAATCACAGTTCGACATGTAACCAAGGATTTTTGTTTGTTTGTTAAGTATATAAGTATGTGACCTGGAAAATATAGGCAGCCCCAAAGAATAGGGAGCATGTCTTAAGGCAAAAATGACACAAAAATCTCAACTGTAGTCTAATTCTATTGTAGCCAGTCATGAAACATTAATGAGTATACTTTGTCAAGTAAAGGAAAATGGAGAAACATAAACATTGAAATTTTGTCCAAAGAGCAACAAAAGTAATTTCTCCAAACACTAAATATCCTTAATATATTAATTTCTTTTATCAAAGGGGCCATAATGCTCCTATGCTTCAAGGAATGACTAAAGTGAAAGCTTGGAATTAATGAGTTTAGAAGGAAGTGAACATAATTCCTTTAGCCCTGTGCGGATTCAATGTTCCATAAAGCTATAACAGATATAGAAAGTGATATCTAAAGTAAAAGATAAAAGGGAATTATTCTTTTTGCAGATACCACACTTTACTATTAGTGGTTAGTGAAGATATTTTTAAGAGGTGACATAATTTGAGGTATGAATTACAAGAAGGAATGAGCAATGTAAATATCAGCTAAAGCAGGCAAAAAGAAAAACTAATTCTACCCATAAAACAGGTTAGAACTTCATATCTCAAGTCATCCATTAAAGACTGCATGGTAAAAGATGGAGAAAATATGTCAGAGATAATAAATGACTGTGTGAATATAGGGAAGGTATAAGTCCCGTTAGTTGGAATTTTTATTCCTCTTGTAATAAAAAGTCATTTGAGAGTTTAATAAGAATAACCCTAGGAGCTAATTTGTACTTTGATGAAATCACTATGATTGCTTAATAAAAATAGTGCGAAAAAGAGGCCATCTAGCTGAGAAGCAACCAAGTCCACATGGAAGATTCACACAAACATGTGATCATTTCTGATCATGAGGTTTTGATGGGATCGGGTATTAAGCATCAAAGACCCAGAATTAAAAAAAAAAAACGTATCAATGTGAATGAGGGGGAGTGCAAAGTGGAGACTTACAACCCATCTGTGGACAAGTGGACATCCCTTACAGAAGGGTCACAAGGAAGAGATGTCAGTCAGGGTGCAGTATAGCACAGATGAAACACAATTTAATGCTCCCCACCACCCCCCACACACACACACTAACATGACCCCAAGTCTACCTTACAGATCTGGCTAGACCAGAGGATGTGCACTGGTATAAAAAAGAGTTGGAAACACAGGGAATGATGGACAGCCCTCAGGGCCAATAATGATTGTAGTGATGCCAGGAGGGGAAGAGGATGGTTGAGGGATAAAGCAGAAACCAATCACAATAATCTACATATGACTCCCAGGGGAACAGACAAAAAAGGGGTGAAAGGAGACTTCAGTCAGTATAAGACATGAAAAAAATGGTAATTTATAAATTATCAATGGTTTATGAGGGATGGAGTATGGAGATAGAGGGAAAAATGAGGAGCTGATATAAAGGGTTCAAGTAGAAAGAAAATGTTTTGATATTAATAATGGTAATATATGTCCAAATGTGCTTGACACAATGGATGTATGTGTGAATTGTGATAATTGCTGCATGACTCCCAATAAAAAAATTTAAAAATATTTATTGACAGAGGGCTTGGGTAGAAGCCCTATGATCATCTGCTATTTTGATACTTAAAAGATAAATATATGTACACAGACCTATATGCCTATTGCTCTATATTACTCTGCTTACATATATATTTACATATATGCATGTCTATGTCTTTTGCCTCTTAGCTCTTTCTTCTATTCCATGCTAGTTTCCTTCTGTCCTACTATCATGTGTGACCTGCATTCAGCTCTCAGTAATTCTTCTTGGCTAGATTGCGTTTGATCAAATGCCACCAGACATGTCCCCTTGTCCCTGAGTTTGTTGGAACCCCCCCCCCACACACACACACACACCTTCCCCTGCCTCCTTCTCTTCCAAGTGCCCTCTGGAACTGTTGGTTCCATTGTTTTCTGCTCTGGATGGTCTATCCTGCCTATCTTATACAGATATACAAATAAATAAGTGGGGGTGGGGGTGAGCTATAAATAGTCTACCTACTGACCCTTAGACGTTTTTTGAGACTGATGAGGTGCCAAGTCCTGCCCCCTGAGTCAGAAGTCTCTTTTTTGGATTCCCCAGGGACTTTGATTCTTTGCTTCCCTGCTTCTCTGTTGCACGTCCTTCATGTTTTGTATGAAGGGCTCAGACATGGCACAATTTCCACTTTGCATCTCCAGTGCTATCTCCCATATTGCTGTGGGTCATGAGGAAGGGGCCACTTCTCTCAGTGGGTTCTTTAGTCCTCCCTGTGCATTTGATTCTCTGAATATAAATGCCATGGCCAAGATGCAGTCTCTCTCTCTCTCTTTCCCTTTCTCTCTATCTCTCTAATTTGCTCTCACATAGTCTGGGCAGACTCATTCTGTAGTTCAACCACACTAAGCAGTATTGTGTAATTGCTACCACAATCAGTTTCCAAATATTTTTTTTTTCCTTCCTGGACTCCTTGAATTTGTTTCCTTTTACCCACCCTCCACCCCCACTGTACCCAGCCTCTACAAAAACCCTTATTCTGCTTGCTGTTCTAATAGATTCATCAATCCTGCGTTTAACATACAAAAAAAACCCCAGAGAAAACATAACACAGCTTCAAGAAAGTGACCCCCAAAGACATATCACCTCTGAGATAAACACTAATATGGGAAAACAAAACAAAAAAATTATAAAAGGTTGAAAACCAGATGAAGTTCAACAAGCATCAGAGGGACAATCTACTGACAGAGTGCTCCTTGTTTAAATGAGGTCTACCCCTTCTATGGTCTATACTCATTATTGAAAACACAGAGCACGTAAAGTCACATTACACAACCACATGCAATTTTGGGTTGTATGTGGAGATTCTTTTTCTTGAACTGAAAACACAATTATTGTTTACATGTATATATATATAATTTTTATTATTATAGTACTATGTATTGATACATTAGCTGACCAAATAAAAAACTACTTGAACAAAAATGGTACAAAGTATATTTAATAAAAATATTACAATTATAATGAAATGTTAAGTGTTAACATTTATTGATATAATGCTTGTTAGGTTTCTTTTTATGAGTTAGCTAGGAAAGCTATTCAGGTGAGCATAATGAACACAACTGAAGTTCTCCAGCTGTCCATACAATGAAACTTTTTCAATTAGTCCTATTGCATTCAGTTTAGATTTCTTCATCTTACTATTTATGATCAAATGATTATGTCAACACACAGTTAAATCTGAAGCAATAAAATGTAAGGAGGGAAAACTCAGTGATAAAAAGTGATTAAGTTAGAGATGGACTCACTAATGGCACATATATAATATATATGTGTAGGGTATCACAACAGAACAAAAAGTTAGCAAAAATGCTCAAACAAAACTTTAAAGAAATTTTAATTTTTATTCTGCTAACTTTATTATTAAATAATAATATTTATTATTAACATAAAATTTTCATATGCCAAAAATTTATATATCTTCATTTCCCTATTGTAATAATTTTGATCAGCACTGTACTTCTTTGGAGTTAGTTTAGAGGATTAATTTAACTCTTTCTAGATGAAGCATTCAGATTGTTGCTTGCAAAATATGTAGTGGCAATGTTTCAAAGATAAAATAATCTTGCAATGAAGTCTATATCTGCTTTCAATTTAGAAATGCTATAGGAATCATAAGAACACTAGTGTTAAGATGGTTTTCTATACCAGATCCCCTGGATTAAGACAGAACTTCACTGTCAGGCATGAATTGAAATTTCCTAACTTTTCACTTTATGAGTGCATATTATTTAGCAATTTACCTCAATATAAAATATTTGAAGTGGGATCTCATCCTATATGTTTTAGTTAGCAAAGAAAAGAAATATATGATATCTAAATAAGTATGGAAGAAATGAAACTATGCCTATATGAAAATAGCCTGATTGTGTATGTAGAAAATCCCAAAGAATCTACAACATATACTCATTAAGCAAGTTTAACATGAGTTTTTAGTTATTAAGGTCACAACAGTCAAAGTCTGAACAAAATCACTGCCTTCAATTCTAAATAAGAGCAACCCTATAACCCAGGGTAGAAACGGTCTTGGTGAATTTCTGAGACTATAAATCTCTTTATGGAAGTTTCAAGCTCCCATCATCTTCCTGCAAAGCACAGAGCCACTGGTGATTTTGAACTGCTGATCTTGTGCATCACAGCTCAATGAGCAACCACTACATCACCAGGGCTCCATATATCCAAATGCATTGCTATCTAATAATATTGAACAACTGGAAGCTGAGTTATTAAGTAAAATTTAAAATAGCATATAAAATATAAAATGAATACTCACAAATATAGAACCATAACAAATGTCTATCTCCTAAAAGCTTTAAAATATGAGAAAATGTGCAAAAGAACGCAATAATAAGAAGAAATACACTGTGCTTATAGTCCAACTGGCTCATTAATATTCTCAGTACTCCATAGATTTATCCAGGCATTCTCTATAAAAGTTTCAGTACATATGTGTGTGTAATTGAAAACTACAGCTCAAAATTTTATTTGAGATGTATAAAATTATCGATATATGATTTTCTTGGGTAATGTATGACAATTTACTTTGGGAAGTATTATCACATAGTGATCTGAGTTTCATTTTGACATTCTGCCAATCCTCCTACGATGCAATACATTGTTCAAACTGCTGTGACAGTTTCTGCACTACTTTGACTGTCATGCATATAGACATATTTCATAGCACAACATTGAGGCTGCAGTAAGAATTTAAAGAAATATAATTAGTTTATATTAGATATTAGAAGAGACAGTAAAATAGAGAGAATTTAGAATAGATGGATGGGGTTTTGAAACTGGCTTTGCAAAGTCATAAACAACTCACATCTGGCAAGTCCTTTAACTTAAGCTTGGTTTTGTTTTATGTAAATTGGTATAATATTATCTACATAATAGCACCATAATGCATATTAAATATATGTGCACCGACAATGATAGATCTCCTAGCATGCTACTAAAATCATATAGTAATTTTCGCCTCCTAAATTCCAATAGTTAAATAATACTTGCACCCCTTGTCTATCAGTTTTCACACTTTAGTGTCTTATGTCACTCATATTTTCACATACTAACAGGGCCAGCCAAAGTGAACAGGATTCTTAGACTTGTGGGTTGAAGATTGGACTTTTCCATAATTACATACTCCAAAATATTAAGCAAGCTATTTACCAGCATTTGATGTGCAAGTTAAGTTAGCTGTTCTCCCTGAAGCTCCTAGTTATCTGAGACCTTTGGGTGATTCATGATACAACTGATTCCTCTGCTGTTGAAGATGATGTTTCACTTCAAGGGCCATTGTCAATGACTCCTAACAAGACAGACCTGTTTATCTACCCCCAGAAGTCTGAGGTCTTCCCTTAGTTAGTAGGCCTCCCTACGCCATTATCACCATATAGTCCTTAAGATAGCCCCCTCTTGTGACATTCCTAACCAGTGACAACAGAGTTCATGTGTACCACATAAGGGTATTTAAATGGGGAAAGTTAAAGTTTGCTCTCTCTCTTGTCTCTCTCCTGCCCCGGAATGCCGGATGCTCTTGGCTCCTCTCCCTCATCATGTAATTCCTTCCCCTACTCTCTCTCCACATGGACCACCAAGTGGGGTGGAGGTGAGCATGCTACCCTGATGCAGAATGTGTCTGACTGTAATTTCTCTCATGCTCTTTATATCCTTATTATAATAAATAATTATCGCTGTATAACTGCCTATTAAACCTGTGACGTATGTATCAGAAGCTGGCCTCATCTGGTATTAGACTAAGAAAAGACTATGACAAAAGAATAGCCTATACATTTCTGAGACATTAGCCACTGAAAATCTTATGGATGGTTTCAAAACATTATCAGATTATAAAATCCTAAGGAATATCAGCAGAATGTTGTCATAATATATAATACCAGAAGATAGTTCCATCAAGACAAAAGATACTCAAAATATGACTGAAGAAGGGGCACATGCTCAAAGTAAACTTGACTATACTGACATGAATTGAGTAAATCCTGTTAGAGCTCAGACTTTAGGATTTTCTTTTTCATGAGACATGACTGAAAATGAGAAGTCACACCTGCAGAATTCTGCAAAGAGTCAGGACTGGGAATATACAAATTATGAACCAAGGAAAATTTCAAAAATGGATTGGAATGCCTAAATATTGATACCTTAGGTATTAGTGAGCTACCTTGAAGCACAATGCTGTCTCTGATAGGATAATATCTACAGGAATATCTAAAGGAAATACAGTCAATACAATTAGTATTAAATTTTATATAATAGCCACAAAAGCTAATGAGGCAGAAATTGAATAATTCTACCAAAGTCTTCAATCTGAAATAAATTGAGCATGCGATCAAGCATTCCTGCTAATTGGTTATTGGGATTTTAAAGGTAGAAACAAAGAGGATGAAAAAGGCCACATTGGTGACAGAAACGAAGATGTTGATTGGATGATGAAATTTTGTAAAATCATTGATTCTTTCATAACAAATACCTTTGTAAAGCAACACAAAGGACAACTATACACATGGAATATAGAGAAACCACATCAACGACATGGGAAGAGACAATGGAGAATCTCGATGCTAGCTGCTTAAATCAGGCGAGGGGCAAGTTATACAACAGACAATCAGTTGTCCTTACATAAGTTCAGGTTGACATTCAGTAAAATTAAAAGTTCAAGAGGCCAAAAGAGGATCCTGATTGTATTTCACCTGAATTTTTAGAACTTCCCAAGACCAGATTTGATAAATTGAACACTAAAGACAGAAGACCTAAGGTGCTGTGGTACGATACCTAGAATAACAGACATGAAGAAAGTAGAACATTGTTAATAAACAGAAAAGGAACAAAAGATCTAGTAGTTTTCAAAAGAGATAAGGAAACTTGCTCTTAATCATAGAGTAAATAAAGCAAATAAAGTAAATGATGAATTCAAGAGTTGAGTAGAAAAATTTAAAAGACACCTCAAGAAGACAAAGAAGAAAAAATATTGTAATAAATTTTGCAAAGACCTAGAACAGGTATCCTCAAAGTATGGCCCATGGACCACATGCGGCACACTGAGGACATTTATCCGGCCGCTGGGTGTTTTTGCTGCCACTGCCTGTCCTGTTTAGCAACCGACTCATCCCAGGCCCTCAGTGAATTTGTTCACAGTTTCTTTTGTTTTTTGTGTGCTTTTTTTAAAAAAAACTCTAGTCCGTCCCCCCAATGGTCTGAGGGACAGTGAACTAGCATACTGTTTAAAAATTTAGAAGACCCTTGGCCTAGAGTTAGAAAACAAATAGGAAGTTCATGGCCAATATCTCTTAAGCAGAAAGAAGTGAAGGGGGAAAAAAATCAAGCCTCAGGTTGTAATATTGAAAGATAAGCAAAGATAAGCAAGATTTTGAATAATGAAAGAAGCATCTAAAGAAGATGAAAATAATGCACAAAGACTTGTTGGCTTTAAACAATTTCAAGAGGTTCATATAATCATCGATCAAAGTTTAGGAAGCCCAAGCTGTGCTGAAGGTACTAGCCACAAAACAAAGTTGTAGACACTGAAAGGAAACCAATGGAAATGTTTCTAAATCTGGTAGAGCTTGATAAGCCTTCAGCATCAAAACTAAGAAATTTGTAAGACAACTGCTTCCCTAAAAGACTAAAAGTGATCCATCGTTGCACTTATTCCATAGAAAGGTAACTCAGAAGAATGCTGAAATTGTAGAACAATATCATTGATGCAAGTAAAATTTTGCTGAAAACCTTCAACAATAATTTCAGCAATAGATTGACAAGGAAATGACAGAGATTCGGATTGTATTCAGAATAGGACATGCAATAAGGAGATCTTTGATGATGTGAGAAGGATCTTGACTGAAAACAGAGATCATGAGAAAGATATGTACTCATTTTTTTATTAAGTATGCCAAGAAATTTTAAACTACATGAGTCCTAACAAGAAATGGATATCCTTGAGAAAAATAGAAAATCCAAGTATACTACATTGCGTTCATGAAGAACTTATGCATGGATCTAGAAGTAGTTGTTCAAACCAAAAAAGAGACACTGCCTGATTTAAAACCAGTTTATATCAGAGCTGTTCTTCTCTCACCATATGTGTTCAACTTGTATGCTAAGTAAATCCTCAGAGAAACTGGATTATATGAAGAAAAATGTGACTTAAGGATTGGGGGATGGCTTATGTGGTGACAGTCTAGTTGACGGGGTTTGCTTATTGCTCAAGAAGCATAATTTCTTTTATAAATTATGTCCTTAAAATAGTGTTTTTAGAAAACAACTTTCCTAGAAAACAATCCTAAATACCTATCATGTTAACTGTAGTTCCCCAGTATTATATCAATAAAGATCAAAAAAGATATATGTGTGCATATATATCTACATTTTTTATCTCTATCTTGATGCCTGTTTTAATGTCAAACAGTGTCAGTTCCTATTTACTTTCTGAGTATCAGATGTTGGTGTTATAGCTTTTTGACATTTTATTACTGATTGAATTGATGGAATGGATGCAAGGCACTGGAGAAGATGAACAATCTTCTTTCCTAATTTGCTCTCCTAAAAATATACCAGAATGCAATTAGGCAAACAATTGCAATGAGATACATACCAAATCTAGAGTTTTTTTACTATGACACCTGCTAAAATGCTAGCATCTGTGGTTAAAAAAGCTTGTTTCATATTTGGGAGCCCGAGAATAATTTTGAAAGTGGTGCAGGAAGATAGATCCCTCCCTGACCTCATTTTCACAACAATGAAGTATGGAATGGGGCTACAGAATCTGAATTCTGATAGGATATTCCTAAGGTCTTACTCGAGTGGGAGGCCCAGCCTTGCTCCTGGAGAGCTGCTGCTGGATTTGAACCACCAAGTCAGTGGGCCATAGTCCTGTACTCAACCACTACAGCATTTGGGCTCAGCTCAGAAAGAATTGTTTAAGACAATAATCCCAAACACTATTTTCTGACTATTTTTTTGCTACTTTTGCTGTTAAATGCTGTCGAGTTGTTGCTGACTCCTGAAGAAGAGCTTCTTCATAGGATTTCCTAGGGACTCATCTTTATGGGAGCAGGTTACCACAGTCCTACTTTCTGGTGTGGGTGATGGTTTTGGATTTCTAATTTATCCATTAACAGTGGAGCTCTTACCCACAGTGCTCCAAAGGTTCCTTAAAAGTGGACGGTGCATAATTATTTCTAAATGAGACACATAGTAGCTTATGAACCTCTGAACTCTAGGAAGTCTTGTAATCCAATAAATAACTGCATGAAAAAGATTTACTGACTGACTTCCATTAAGATTATAGCTTTGGAAAACCCTGAAAGGCAATTCCAACTATGGCAGTTAAGTACTTGATGTCAATTTCATGATTGGGACGTAGGGGTGGAGTCTAGCCTGTCAATCTGGAGATAGCCAATGAGCATCCAATGAGGCCTCTGTGTGGGCCTGCCTTTCTCCTGACAATTCTGGAAAGTCTCACAGTATTTCCCTCATGGAGATGAGAGACCATTTTCCCAGTTGTTGGGAGTGGCTCACCTGACAAGACAAGATGGCAGTGTCCAAGGAACCATAAGAGCTGGATGGGGAATCACACAGACTTACCCTGATGGAACCAGACCTCTCAAGCCAGAAAAGCCACAGAGAGACCCCTGCCAGCACTGAGCTGTTTCTATCATCAATGGATACTGCTGATAGACCCTGAACCCTGGAAATGAGATGCCTTGAGGGGACCCCTGCAGGAGCCGGGAATCTGCACCCACTGGTCTGTGACTTCGTGAGTCAGAAGGAGACTTCATAGACTGGTATCGGACATATGGGCTAATATTGGCCTTATGACTTTGAACTGGACTGAATTGGGATGCTTTCTCAATGGTCCATTCCTCTGGTATATAAACCTTTCCCTTATATCCATATGCATGTTTATGAATTTGTTTCTCTAGTCTACCCAGACTAACACACCTACTTTGTCCTATAGGATCATTATGATTTAGGGTTTACTTAAGGACAGCTCACTGTTAGGAAGCACATAGAGTTTTAGTTAAGTAAATATTTATTTTTCTAAGTAATCCAAAAATAAGCACATACACACAACAACAACAACAACAACAACAACAAAAGCAGCAAGAAATAAACTGATTACCAAGTCAATTCTGATTCATAGTGATCTCATAGGACAAGGTAGAATACCTCTCTAAGTTCCTAAGGTTATCAATCTATGTAGAAAGAGATTGCCACATCTTTTCCCCATGGAATATGGGAGTTCCAACTACAGGACTTATCCTGGGACTCTAAGTTTTTTGATAATTGTGCCATTAGGGATTCATTTGTAAATTATGTTTCACAAGAATCTGATAGGTATACAGTACATGTTAGGAATGTAAGATGTTTATTAGTTGCTTTGTTTTTTAATCTTACCTACATTAAATAGAATTAGCAACTGAAAAGAGTATGTCACTGAGGGAAATTCTATTAGATTGTGGGATGTTTCATGGCCAACATGAGAAAGTGTTTCAAAATGGCATCTAGGAGAGATACTTGAAATGAGAAACCTAGCTGAATGAGGTTGATTGTAAGTGAAACATGGAAAGATGGTAATCCAGAGAAAATTTAAGAATATAGTGTGAAAGAAACAAGGAAATGTCAATTAAAACACACGATGACTAAACTATTCCCGTCCAGTCCATTCATATTGACTCACTAAGTCTGTTGATCAGAGATCCAAGTGGCTGAATGAATTGAAATGTAGACCTTGCTGTTAGCATTTCATTGCTAGCACATAATTAGAATACTTGCTAAATGGTCTCAAATTTTAATAATAAATCTGTGTTCCATCTGATAAACATAAACAATTTTGACTGCAAGAGACATTTAGACATTTATGTGCTATAATAAAGAATACTGGATAAATTATAATATCTGTTCTTCAGAGGATTCAACAGAGGTGGATTTGTCATTGGGCTATAGGCAAGGTCATTAGTTAAAACCTAACAATTAATATTTGGCAAATACCACTATTTGCTTCTATAAAGTTTGACTCTTTTCGGTGAATTTCCATGAGTAGAAATCAACTGAAAAGCAGTGTTTTTATTTTATTTTTTGTGGCGATGGGGGAAGGAAAGGCGTTTGAGTAGAGTAGCATGGGATATTTATCAAGACAATGAGTAATCATTAAGTATCGCAGCTATAAATGGCAATATGTAGGTTTTTCTTTCACATACAATTCAGGAATTATTTTTTTGCTTCTTTGGAAACATATTTTTTCTAAAATATTTTTCAAAGAGATGATAGATACCAGCTCAAAGTCAAAGACATTGATAATGGCAAAACAAGGGCTGCCCCAAGTGTCTCATATATTTTGTGCTCCCTGTCTCCTCTATTTTCTAGTTGTTTAATCTTACCTACATTAACCAGAATTCTTATAGTCATAAGAGGAGAATCTATGTCTTCATCTTCTTTTTGTCTTAATGGCTACATTTGTTTTGCTGACAAATATTTTCAAATTGGAACTCTTCTTTCAATCATTGTGGTGGTATAAACATTTTTATTTGTGAGATAATATGAATAGCCAAGATTTTTTTGCCAAAAGTCCCACAAACCAGCTGCCTGTCATAAGCATAAAAGGGGGAATGTTTGTTTTTAAAAAAAGCACACAGATGGGACATGGTAAACACGGTCAGGAGCATTGCACGCTGCAGTCAAGCTGGCAGTGAACAGGCACCACAGCCAGCTCGTGCACGCAGAACTGTTTCCTCTGCAGCAGTCTCAAAGGCAAAAGGGGCGATTCTGAGTTCTCTGGGAAGTATGGAAATCAGGGGGACTGCATTTGTCTAAATCCTTTCCTGAGAGTCTTAACATGTCTTTGAAAGCACGATTGGTAGTATCTGACTTGATATTTGTGTAATTTCAATTTAAATGCCAGGAAAAGTTCAAAAGTTGCTTTTGAAAACCAATATATGTTGAAAGAATTTGTCATAACTTCTCATTATCTTGAATTCTACTTCAGGAAAATATCCCCTCAGGATTTTCTCTTTCTTATGACAAATCTTTTGAAAGCATTAAACCCAAATCAATTGTAAAAAAAATAATATTCAAAATTGTCTTTGCAGAAATATATTCAAGAAAATAAATTAAAAGGAAATATTCAGAACATACCCCAGATATTTTAGAAAGAATTGAAATTGTTTAGTCTGACTCCCACTTTACTTCTACATGGCAGAGAGCCAGTCAGCTTACTTATATTTGAATCGTCAGCCAAATTAGATGTAGTCTTAGACTATTCTTCATTTTGTTCTTTTTCTTTCAGTCACTGTTTATGAGTCAGAATTGACTTCATGTCAGTGAGTTTGATTGTCCATCTATTAACTTTTAATTCTCAGTAGAGAGACACAGCAGATTTGAGCCCATGTTTTGTGTGGTCATATGATGCCTTGATATTAAATGGCTCAATTGCTAAAATTGTTAACATTAACATTATTAATTTGGAAGAAGTGATTTATACCACTAAGCAGATCACTAGAAATAAGCTGAATAGTACCATGTTTTGGGGTAAACCAAATAAGTATTTCTATAAAATCATAGAAGCATTTATCAAGGGAAAGCCATGTTTTAAAATGTGAACCTATTGCTCTCTAAATACTCTCCATCTAAGTCTATCCCCTTCCAAAGACTCTGTTTCTATCTCTCTACCACTTTCTGGGCAGCATTGTGTGCTCTTTGATTTCTACTACACCAACATGGCATTCCTAGTATTGTTGGGGAATACAAAAGACATTGGAACCAACAATCACTCTGAGTGGGTGCAGTTAGACAAGAACACCTTCTATTCCCGTAAAGAGATGTTGTCTCAGACACTCTGCTCTAACCCTGTCGCATAGGATGATCATGAAGCAGATTGGACTCGATGGCAGTAAGTTTGCTATTTGGGTGTTGGGAGATGCAAATCAGGTTTCTCTTTGACTTTTGTGAACAGAAGTGGGAGTGGGAAAGATCAGGGGTGTAGGCTGGATGGGAAAGACTCTCTGACTAACGTTTCATCGGAGGGAGCTGGCTGCCCTTGCACGATAAGATGGTGTGATGCCGTGATAACAATTCATCAGTGAAAATGCCCTGTCTTTTTCATCACCAAGACAGCTTTTAATTTTATTTTGATTCTTTTCATGATAAGTCTGTATGCTTATCTTGTTCCCTTTGCTATCATGATAGCCCTCTTTGGAATCTCTAAAACCAATAACCCCTCAACATCTTCTGAGCAGATCTCACAGCCTTAAAAGGAAATAGATCAGCAATCCACCAAGCTACATTTTAAATGGACTCTGTGCTTTGAAGGAACCCTATATAAACGGACACAATTGCAATATCGAGAGAACCTCTCTACAACCAGATGTTTAAAGGCAGTGGGTTTGTAATAAACCCATGCATTTTTTCGGAACTTGAAAAAGTCCGTGGAAATTTTCCATGATCTGATTCTTGAGAGTCCTTCAGATGAAGTCAAAATTCTATGTATTAACTCAAAAACACACTGTCATTGGTTGACTTTGAGTCTTTGTGACCTTATAGGATAGAATAGAATATCCACTATGGGTTTTCAAGGCTGTAAATCTTTACAGCAGCAAAAAACCTTGTCTTTTGTCCAAGCAGTGGCTTGTAGATCCAAACTGCTGACCTTGCAGTTAACACCCACGAAGTAACCTGCTAAGCCACCAGGGATAAATTATATACTTGTTTTGACAGAACCATCATTGTTCAGTGTGCACAGGGACAGAGACATGCCATATGCCCACAGGCATGAAAATGTTTGAGTTCATATTAGAAGTCTGATATTTACTATGTGTTGTAGGGAAAGCAGCTTTTCTCCTCTGGGCCTAATTGTTATCTGTTAAATGTGATTGATAATAGTTCTGCCTCATAGGACTTTGTTCTTAGGTATGCGTGATGCATTATTAAGAAAACACATATAGTTCTAAGGCATTTAGCTGTTTAAAAGAATTGCTATTGTTATTAGAGTTGAGAATTTTGGTTTGTTGAAATGAAGTCTGTTTAGAATGTTAAGCACATTTAACAGTTGATATTAAAGTGCAGGTGGGTAACGAAGGTTATGATGACAGATATAGCAAAGAAATTTAGATCATTATATGCTAGAGGAGAAGGATGTTACAATGAAAAATAATGGAATCTTTCCTCAAGAGCATTTTCATCCTGTTTCTTGAATAAATATATTTGAGGCCTCTTCAGAGACATTTCTACATTTTTTATCAACAACGTTAAATCACTAGACTAAACTAATATCAGCTACAAAATAATAATAATTAGTTTTCTTCCACACAATATTAGAAATGCTTAATGAATATAGATGCCTTATATAAATCACAAAACTTATACATATAACATTAAGATCTTATAAAAACTTATACAAATAATACCAAAGATCATCTTTGTTGGGCACCACTGAACGTTTATTTTCTGTTCTCTGGACTTCTCTCAGGTTTCTTACCTTTCTGTAATCAGGAAGAGCACAGAGCTCTTATTTCCCATAGCTTTCTATCTATACTGATAGAGGAAGCTCTCCTTTCTGACCTCTTTTTACTGTCTAGCCTCTTATCTCTCTCTGTCTCCCAGACATCTCTACTTAAATGTCTTCTTATCACATCACATTCAAAATGACCAAGACTGTATGTTTGATGTTTCCCTAAGCCTTCTCTGCTTGTTAGCTCACTCTAACAAAGATATTACTTTTCAATCATTAAAAAATAATTTAAAAATTTCAATCCAAAGAATATAAAATATGTGATTTTCTTACTAACTTCATGCACCTTATTTATTAATTTATTAGTACACCATGAATTTATAAATAAAAAACTAGAGTCATAATTTAGTCACTGCACACTATAATATATAGAATAATCTCTGAAAAATATTACTTGTGGAATTCACTTTTATAGGGAAGATGCAACATTTGTAAAATTTGATATATCTTTACAAGAATGAAAAATATTAAACTTTAAAATACATAAAAGAGAAATATATCAAAAATTTTTATCAATTGTTTCTTTAACATAGCGTTGACCCTAGAGTCAAGAAACCTGGACATGTAAGTTTATTATGAAATAATTCTTAATATACTATTTTGAAAAGAAAGGGAACCAAGGATAAAGTTTATGAGCCACTATTCCACTATTGCTCTATTTATATTAAACCAACTATTTTCAGGCCTTTAAAATTCAATTAAATCTTAAAAACCTTCCATAATCTACTTCCATAATCTTAGTCAATATATTATTTCAGAATGTTTTCAACTCTACTGTTCATTGGGAATTTATAATTTATCTGAAAACATTGTAGTAGCCTAGGAGAAAACAGCAACAAATACAGGAACCATTTTATTATGTCTTCCAAGATGCTAATAAATCAATAATTAGGGAGAGTAATAGGTAGCCATCATACCAGCTACCGTAGGACCCTACATCAGACAGGTGGTGAAGAAGAATGTGGCATCAGGATGGGAGAAAGGTTTATTAACAATTTGCTATATGCAAATGACACAATCTTGCCTGCTGGAAGTAAAGCACTTGATGGAAATCAAGTACTACAACCTTCAGTCTGGATTACAACTCAATGTAAAGAAAACAGAAGTCTTCACAAAGGAAGCAGAAGATAACGACATTATAAATGAAGAAAAGTTTGAAGTTGTCAAGGATGTCATCTTGAATGAGTCCATAATCAATGTTCAGTGTACAGGAGTCAGGAGATCAAATGAAGCAAGGTATTGGATAAATCTGCTGCTAAAGATCTCTTGAAAGTGCTGAAAAGTAAGGACTTTTTGCAGAGTAAGGAGAGCCTGACCCAAGCAGCGATATTTTCAATTACCTCATATGCATGCGAAAGGTGTGCATTGAATCAGGAAGACCAGAGATCAATCCATGCAACCACCTTGCTAATTCTCTCTTCCTGTTTTGCACTACCCTTCCATTTTACCAAGCCAGATATGCTTCTCCTAGGTCTGATATTTCAAAACAAAGTGCCCAGAGGATGCAAGATAATGTCTTGTCCTCCCTGCCTCTCAAGAGCACTCTGGCTGTCCTTTTTACAAGACTGATGTGTTTGTCCTTTAAGCAGTCTGGAGTACTTTCAATATTTTTCTCCAGCCCCACAATTCAAACACATCACTTCTTCCTCAGTCTTCCTTATTCTCTATGCAACATTCACACACAAGTGAGGTGATTGAAAAATGCCATGGCATGAGAAAGGCTTTAGTCCTCAAAGGAGCATCTTGCTTTTAAATACACTGAAAAGGTTTATACATATTTACTTCATGTAACATGTCTTTTGATCTTTCAACTGCTACTTCCATGTGTACTGATTCGGGATCCAAGCACAACTTTGTGTTTCCATGAGTATTGATTGTGGATCCTTGACAATGTTGATCATTTACCATGATGATATGTGTTCATCCAGTGGACAGGATTTGGGTATTCATATTGAGTCCTAATCCATATTGAAGCTTGAAATCCTTGATATTCATCAACAAGTGCTTTAAGACCTCCTCATTTTTAACAAGCAAGTTTGTGTTACTGTGGTGGCTTGCCTAGCTGACCATAGAACCACCATTTTGAATTTAACTGCCATTTTCAGTGAACCATTCACCAGGCCACTTGTCCTTTAGATGAACTTGTCATGGGCTTTTGGAATGAAGCAATAACAAAATGTTCTGAGAGGAACAATTACCGCATCTTCTCCACACAATACCCCTGCTTCACCCCTTCATGTACCGAGGTGATATCACAATTTCAGCTAACTGCAGAGTTTCACTTCTGTAACCTCTTTGCTTGCATAGCTGCATGTCCCAAGTAAAAAGTCGAAGTTGAGATAGAAACAGGGTCAGTCAGCTAACTGAATCAAATGCTGCTGACCCCTGCACAGGAGTTTTCTCTTCTTTTTCCTTTTATCTTTCCTTCAATAAATTTAGGCTTTTTAAATTCTCTGATGGCTCAGTTGCTTTTGGCGTGGCTAAATGCAACATCACCTGCAGAACAAAGGTTGTTAATAAGTCTTCCTCTAATCATGATGCTACTTTCTCTTTCATATAGTTCATTTTCTTTGTATACATATTAAAAACTATAGCTAAAGAATGCAACTCTGACACACACCTTTCCTGACTTTAAGTCATTTAATAGTCCCTTGTTCTGTTTGCACAATTGCCTCATTCTCCATGAACAAGTTCATGGATATACACAATGAAGTGTTTGGGAAGTCCCATTCTTCTCAAGGTTCTCCATAGTCTACTGTGATTCATAAACTGCCTTTGATTAGTCAATAAAACACAAGGAAACATATATCTGGTATTCTTTGCTCTCAGTCACGATCCATCTGATATCTTTAGTTCCACATCCTTTTCTGAACCTAGCCTGAATCACCCGCAGGAATTTGTCAATGACATTCTTCAACAATTGTATTATCTTCCACAAAATTTTCATTGCTGTGATGTCAGTGATATCATTCCATAATTTGAGCTTTCTGTTGGGACACCTTTCTTTGGATGGGATACAAATTGGGTCTGTACCAGTCATTTGACCAAGTAGCCTCTTCCAAATTCCTGTAATAGATGAATAAGTGCTTCTAGTACTTCATCAACTTTTTGGAATATTTCAATGAGTATTCCATCGATTTCTAAAGCCTTGCTCTTGACTAAGGACTTCAGCGCAGTTTGCACTCCTCTCTTCAGTACCAGTGTCCTCACTCACATGGCACCTTTCACAATGATGCCCATGATGACTTTTTTGGTACTTTTGGGGATTGTATGGGGTGATTAAATATTCATCTTCTAATTTGAAAGGACAGTGTGCCTTAGCAATGTTTTAATATGTGCCTGTGTCTGAAGTGCTTAGAGAACATGAATACAGAGACAAATAACTGATGGTTCTTATGAAGCAGTTTTCGTTTTGTGCAAAAAAAAATTTAGGAAAAGAATTCATAACTAATCAACTAAAGAAAGGAAGAGAGGCTGTGGGGACTTGCCATAAAGCAGAAGATATATAAGTTCCCTCTTGTTGACTGAATAAAAGAGACAATAAATGAAGGGAATACTAGAATGAAGACCAATGAAAGACACAGAGTGAAAAACTACATCAGAAAGTTAGGAACATAAAATAATTCAGCTGCCTTTTTTAGGCTGAAATAAAAAGCTACTCAAGTTATACATACATCTTTGTGTGACCTCTTAATAGTTCATTGCTTCTCCATAAAAAAGTACAGGCAAGGGAATATTACATTAATATCTTAAGAGTTTTTGGAATTAATGGAACTCTGTTTCTGTACAATATTTTCAAAATTCTAAAATAACTTATCTCATATTAAGAACAACTAATTTATATACTACTTTCTTTTGACTCCCTAAGGCATTTTCATAACCTCCAGAGAAAATGAAACTATTCTTCCACCGCTCTTGAGAATAAAATACTGAATTCCTTATTCTACAAAATTCACTTCGATAGCTTACAGTTCTGTTTCTATATTGGTAAACATATTTCAGACTTAAGTTGGGAAATTTTGTAGACAAGTCCATGATGATAATGATTTTAAATGTGTTTGTGTATCCATATTGAGTATTTTATTTTACTTCTCACCATGAACACATTTCAACTTGTTGCTCTGCATAATTAGCCACAATTACAACAACATCAAAAACAACAACAGTCAACCTCTGCCACTGAGTCAATGCTGATTCATAGCCTGTCCCTGTGGGAATATCAGACTGGAGCTCTTATGGGAGTAAAAACCCTATCTTTCTCCCACAGAGTGTGTCAAACTGCCCACCCTTCCGATCGCAGGCCAATGCGTAATCAGCACATCTCCTGGGCTCCTTACATTACAACAGAGAAGCTTATGTCTATATGAAAAGAGAGACATTTAAAATAATATGTACACTTATTTCTTATAGATAGCTAATAAACAAAAGAATGAATAGGGCTGAAAAATATTTTATTTGGATTTTGCCTTTCATCTTGTTATTAGTTATAAGAAATGCCCCAATGATAAGGGAAAGTAAGAGATAGAAGCTTCCCATGAAATTCTGACAGAAGGCAACATAGAATGAAGCCGTCTTTACTCCATCTAACAGTATGCCATGAGCATAAGAAGAGTAAAAGGACATGGATTTAATTAAAAAGCAGTAACAGCAGTTAGAATTAATATACACTTCAAATAATTTTCACATTTTTTCAACCACTAACTAGATTCTAATACAGAAAAAAATGCATTTTGTGATAATTAAAAAACTCTTTAAAATTATCTATAAGCATTAAGGAATTAGGAGACAAATTTTAAAAGAAAATTACATATTTTCAAAATAATTCTCTGTAGTATATTTATATGTCTAAATATGTGCACACATTAGAAATATAAAATGAATATATATATTTCCTTTAAAAGTATTTACCACATAACAACAACAAAAGAATACACCTGTTCATGATCCAGCTATTTAAATATAGCTATTATTAACATGCTGCTGTCTTTATTTATATGAGCTATAAAACATATATTAAAATTAGCATAGTCTATATGTTTGCTTTTATAAGCCTCTCCATGGACTTTCCCCATATTAAAAGCCCAAGTGTTAGTAACGCCTTAATATTTCACATCAGTTTATGCACTCTGTGTACTTTTAAAAGAAAGAAATGTATTTTAGCTTCTTTATAAATAGCTTCCTTGTATTTATATGAAATTGTTACAAATATTAGTTTTCATGTATTTGCTATATTTATCTAATTTATTTGAAATTATTTTTATTCAATCTAAATATAATTCCTCCAAGATGAGGAATTGTAGTATTATAGCATTAAATCTGCTGAATTTAAATAATCCCCACCTCCTATAATTTAGCCTGTGTCCTACAAGCTACCCTTCATCATCACTGTGTGTGTGTGATCCTATAACATATGTCTGTGCTCTTTGATTTCCTACTCTCTTGTTTTTTATTAGATCAAGTCACATTTTTAAAATTTCGTCTATCCATATGGTAAGATCGACCTCCTTAGGTTGGGCCTAGATTTGCTCTCTAATAATATTTCTCCTAGATCTCAAAATATCTGAGCTATTTTCTGAGCACTAATATTAAAACTGAAAAATGACTGGCACATTGTCTCAGATAATATACACATTTTCTGTCTTCTTTCTTATGATTGACAACTTCAGGACTTCCAATAAGCATGCATAAATGAAAAAAATATATATTCTTTAAATCACATTATTGTGCTAGACTAAAATTAGAAATTGAAGTTGTTGGCATTTTTATGTGATTTTATTCTTTAAAGTTATATCATTTATTGGTTTTATTCTCATTTTGATATGAACATGTACAGTATTGATATTTTAATTATTTTAAGAATTTATGCTCTTATTGGATACCTCTCCTTACTTTCCCATTTTAGACTTATTAACTGGACCATTTTCTGTCTTTGCCCTCTTCAAGATGATAGCTGAAAGGAAAAACTGACTATGGCATGGAGATGCCATAACAGGATTGAATCGCATCTGTTGTGAAAGGACAAGATACAGGACTGAAGCAATAATTATGCAAATCTAGCTTCACCCCGAGGGTTCCTTTTGAGTCCTGCTGTATTCCAGAGAACCCAGGCAACCTTCTTGTGTCTTCTCTTCCCCATTCCTCGTATTTTCCACCAAGTTTATAAAAGAAACTAGTAAACCAGTAGTTACATTTTAAAGATCTATTCAGGACCCACTCCAAACAAAAATTCTATGGATATCTTATTTGGAGATGAAAAAAGCTATTTATTTTAATATGACTTTCTTCTCCTTCAGAAATGTGACTTGTTTCAACCACACATGGGGTTACAGATTTTAAGTAACAAAGTTAAAATTTATTCAACTCATATTGTCCCTTCTTTTGGTCAATAATGTATGGAATAATAAAGAACAGAATGGGGAACTGGGCACATCATTATAAGGGTGAAAGATAAATGTGAACATGGTCATACATAATTTATGACTCTCATTTTTCCTTTACTATATTTGCAATGTGTTGTTCCAAATTATTGCTCTGTCACTTAAGAAGGAAAAAATGCTGGTATGTTTGTAAAGGATACACAGGCTCATTTCTATCAATTATAATGAATCTTAGATGACCCCTTGAAATCATTGTGACATCTTTTAAGTCATGTATATAGATATGTTCCTTTGTGTTGTTCAAATTGATGCATTATTTGCATTTTAAAAACTAGCAGAGCTATCTAAAATCTATATGGTTAGAGTTTAAATATAGCAAAGAAATATTTAATTTATACACATGTGGAAGGATGACTCATTTAGATATTTTTCTTCCTATTTTCAGTATCCAAATAACCTGAACACTCATTTACACCCATTTATTTCAGAATGCCCAATCAGCTGTGTAAACTACCCTAAAGCATAAAACTAAAAACATTTTGAACTGGGCATGTAAGCTTTGGAGATACCTGAAGTCTAAGCATCCTTCGACTATGGGGAATGGGGGGGCAATCAGCTACATGAAATCTTAGAAAAACAAAAATGCAAGCATGCCCTATTTAGGGCAGGTTCAGTCTATGTTGCACTGATCTTACTGAGTTCCTCTGACCCTTCTAGATGCTAAGGAGAAAACCAGTGTGCTTATTCAAACTACATAGAAATGTGTCACACCGGTGGACAATATCTTGAACATGTTTATACTTCTCAAATGGAATAACTTCTTTCTGAGGGGCGTAGGATCTGCAGGTGAAATCTATCAAACTGTATGAGTGTCAAGTCGAAAGTATTGCTACTAGAGTTCTAGTTTATGAGAGGTAGTACCTCATCCCACCAAAAAAGATTAAGTCAAGAATTATTTTTCTTTTGAATTATTTTTCAAAGCTATGTATTTTATTTTTCACAAAGCAGCATTTTCACCTCCAAAGTATTGTACATTATGCATAAAACATTTGTCAGCTCTGTGATTCCAATCTGTCTCTCTCAGTCTCCCAATCTTTCTTAATTATCAAGGATTTTATTTTACATGGATCCATAATCAGCACTCAGGAAAGAAATAAAATGCTTTATTTCATTGAGCAACTCTGCTGCACAATATTTATCTTATCTGTTTATTTATCATTTTATTGGGGGCTCTTGCAGCTCTTATAACCATTCTTGGAAACATTTTTCAATCTCCTTTCTTTGGATGGCTGACAGCACCTCCCATATACTTTTCTTTGACTCTTCTGTGCCATCAAATCACTATCTTCCCATGCGCCTCTGCATTCCCACGAACAAAAAGATGTAACACAGAGTAAGTAAGATCAGAGGAGTCATGTGTGTGGAGCAAGATGAGCATTCTGTTTTGTTATGTGCTTTTCCCCAAAGAATCAGATGCACTGAGATGGCTGAGTGAGCAGGTGATTTGTCATAGTGGCAAAACCAGTCCTCTGCAACAATTCTGGTCTTTTTTTTTTTTTCATATGTGGTAACACTATCTTTTTAGAACCTCTAAATAGAGAGCTTGATAAGAGGTCTGACATGGTAGAACAAACTCCAAATGCACTATTAGCCAACAATTTGTCCATTTGAGAAGTTGACAGAAACCCAGAAGGAGATTTGTCATTCATCGACATCTCGGCTTTTTTGAAACTAAAAAACCACTCATATACTTGAGTTTGTCCCATAGTACTGTCCTTGTAAGTTACGTTCAACATCACAGCAGTTTCTGTGGCATTTTTCCTGAACAGGAAACAAAATGTCAGAGCCATATGCTCTTCTCGTCCATCAGCCATCACAGAGAATGAGGTTCAAGTGAAACTTCTTTTATGAAGAAGTGACCAGAGAGAACCATCCCGTGTGGTGTCACTGGGCGCACTCACTCAGAGCCTGCTGCTCCTTGCTCTTCTGGAGCAGGTGGGAGGTGGTGGTGTGGGATGAACACTATGAAAGTTCTATTCCCAGAGCATTTGCTGTCATTTTTTTCCTTTTATATTTTTTTGGGAAAAGGGGACCGGAGGTGCCCTCTCATAAAGTAAGTACATGAAGGAGCTTCAAAATATTCATACAGAGTTATATTGTCTCTTTATTCCATTTTTTCAGGATTTTTTTAAGCTTCCACATGTATTAAGATAAAATATTGCTACTCATTTCAATTTATGCAAACATGCATTTCTTGCAGGCAAAGTATTTTTAAGTACAGTTTTGCTGTTAGTGGGTGAGTGCCACAGTGTCACACCTGCCATCATGTCATTAAGGTGTCTTCAAAAAGAGGTTCATTTTGGTGCATTGGGAAAAATATTTTAAGATCAGGATTAATAGCACAGTTGTAGCAATAACAAGGTTGACATCATTCCAAATAATTGAGATATTGCTGTCATTTATAGGGATACTGTTTTAAATAAGAGAATAGTTTATATGTGTCTATATGTGTGTCTATATTAGATGTTATATATTAAGCATTTTAAGGAAAGTCTCATGACCCAAGGGAGAGAAACCCATCAATCTCTACACTTAATAAATAAGTATAATCCAGAAACTGGAAGAAAAAATGCTATAGAATTACCATTGATCTTATAGCTTCAGACCTAGGGCTTTCACATGGTTCAGGTTTGGCATTTTGAATTTTAAGAGAACATCATGGCATCTCCAAACTTTTGGCTGAATGAGTATGGAAAATACCATAACCTATTTGCTGTCAACAAATGAGTGTGTGCCATCTGTATATTAAAGTTTGTTAATAAACCTTATAATGCTGATGTCACATTCTTGTTCATATAATGCAGCTTCTCTGATTGTGATGACTTGCTCTGAAAACAGATTGAATAAGTACAGTGAAAAGATGCATGCAAGCTTGGCACATAATTTCCCTGAACTGAAATCATGTGATATTTCTTTGTTCTCTTCTCACAACTCTCTCTTGATCCATGCACATGCTTGCTTGAACACAATTCTGTGTTCTGAAATTTCCATTCTTCTCAAGGCTATCCAAAGCTTATTTTATGCTCCACACATTCAAGGTTAGCAAAGGCATTTGAATGAGATTTTATTAGGCAATTTTACTCTCTTTACCCTATAACCCTGACCTTGCCCTTTGATATTTCTTTGTTCTCTAAACTCAAAAGAATGCTTAAAAGGGACATGGTTTGAGTCACAAAAGGATGTCAAAATTTCTATTTTGATATATAATAAATTAAAGAGGGGAAGGATCAATTGCTACCTTCATAAAGGAATATACCTATATGAATAATATTCCGAAAGACAATAACTTCAGGTCTGAGCCCCGGTAGCATAGTGTTTGTGTGCGGGACCGCGGCCCACTGGATTGGTGGTTCAAATCCAGTAGCAGCTCTCCAGGAGCAAGGCTGGACTCCTACTCCCACCACCAGAGAGCAGTGTTGTTCCCCCCCAAAAATGACAAGAACTTCATCTTTTTTTTACATTTTTATTAATAAAGTTATGGACTGAGCTGTCAAAGAAGAGACAAAACCTTGTCTTGTAAAAACTATACCCAGAATGCTCCTTTGAATCAAGGATGGTGAGAATTTATTTTACATACTTTGGGCATGTCATAAGGTGAGTTCTTTCCCTGAAAAAGAATTTCACTCAGTAAAGTGGAGGATGAGCAAGAGAGCAATATTCTAGACAAGACGAATTGACACAGTGGTGACAAAGATATCCTCTAACATAATACTTTAGAGGATGAGGCAGGATGAGGGAGTGTTTGGCTCTATGATATTTAGGACTGTAAAGGATCAGAACCAACATATCACCTAAGAAGACAGCAATGATGTGTATTCTTTAGTAGCAGTATCTATTTTTAAAGTGAGTTGTGTGAAGGTTTGCAGCACATATCAGTTTTCCATTCTACAATTCACACTGACTTTGTTTCATGTTAGTGGTTGTCATCACCACAATGTAACATTAATACAACTAGCTTTGTGTTTTCTGTTTCCATTTTTTCTACCATAACCTCTCTGAAACTGGTCAGCTGATAATGAATGCTCTTTGTATCTAAGTTGGTGATTATCCTAAGGTGTGGATCATCTATCATTGTGCTATTGTTCCCTGTATAGATCTAGCTAATATTTCTCTAAAAATTGAGCAATGGGGATGAGTTTTATTTCCAGATCTGAAGAGTGACTGAAGGTAAAAATCTCAGGGATTCTATCAGACCATCTCCCACCATAAGTCTGGTCTTTTAAAATTTGTTTATGTTTTATTATTATTTTCTGACTCAATCAAGAACCTTATATTTCACCCTTTTAAAGGTAGTTAGTTATGGTAGTAGGAAGACATGTAATTCTGGTTTCATAGATGTGGGGACTGACATTGGCACATCTCTTTGTTCATTGGGCTAACTATTTTCATCCATTCTTGATTTTGTACTTTAACTTACCCCAATGTAAAGGGATTTCAAAAACATAAATAATAGTGGAATATGTTTACAAAGCCTCTATTCATGTATATGTATACACACATAAATATTGTGTAAATATTTATTATATGCAAGTCAAAACACACTGCTCTCCAGCTGTCCTTTTTATTTTTTAATTATTTCTGCTAACCAGCATATAAGTTTACTGACACTAGTATTATAACAATGTCAGCTAAGTTCACAAAGAAGAAACAAAACAATATCCATGAACCAAGGATTATATATAACCCAAATAGGAAGGAGAGAAGAGTAACAAACAAACATTGTAAGATTCCGATTTGCAGAAGGCTATGGATGACATTGGAAGTCCAAGATATATTTGCCAGATCTAAGCAGGAAATAATCCATTGGTGATTTCTCTCTATCCTTAATTGTGGGATGGAAAAAAACTGATTACCAAACAGAGAGTATTGGAGAGAGGTCTTTTATAGGAGAAAAAGTATATAAATCTAACTCGAATGGTTGAAACCTTGTCATGTGATGTCCTCTCTGTTACACTTTGGGTTTGTTCTGTTTTTCATTTCTGTGTATGTGTTTTCATATTGGTCATTGTAGGTAGTCCACTTGATTTGTTGTTGTATGATTTTCTATTTTTCTGTATGTGAAACCTGGGATGGATGAAGCTTTGAAGCAAATAGAATAAGTGCTCCTGGGTGTATGGTGGAGAAGTGAAGGTAGAATGGGGGGAGGGTGCTGATATAAAGTAACTCAAGAAGGAGGAAAATATTTTGAAACTGGTTGTATTAGCAATTGTTTAATACTGCTTGATGTGATTGAATTATGGAATAGTGTGATATCTATTGGAGTTCCAATAAAAGGATTTTTTGGGAAATATTACAAGAGCTATTTAAAATATATTTTGGTAGCAAATGCTTTATCATAATCAAAGGTATTAAAGTTAAAATGTAAAGAAATACTTTAGAGTTACCAAAGCAGTATAGAGCATAATACATAAGTATTATAGGGTGACAACTCTTTTGCATTGCAATATTAGATAACTGAGATAGTAAGATGTGGAACATTTATCTATAGTATAATATTACATTTTTCATAGTCAGTGTTATGCAGAGGCTGAGATATAAATTTCTATTGAAATATTATGCAAATAAAATAGGGATCATTTTAGAAGGAAGTAAATCTTCAAATAGACAGCCTTTGAAGTCTCAAATCAATCATATTTCTTGTCACTATTCCTCAGATTAAGTTTTCATTCTATTTGTGTTATTGGAGTCTTCATGTTATAGCATAGGTGGAATACAAGTTTACTTCATGCCAATGCATCTTCAACATATATATTGTCTGCCTTTTAGCACAGGTTTGTTGTTTGCTACTATAGTGAAGAGCAGGTTTCAGCAGGTTTCACTACCATGGACAAATTAAGGTGAAAAAATAGCAAATTTCTTTAAATATGATTCAACTAATTGTCTGCTGATCACAGTCATTAAACCCATTGTTAATAGAATCAACTTCAAGAGGAGCTGTGGTTGTTACATAATTTTATGTCAAGTTGATTAATGAGCGTAGGGATGGTGTCTAGCCTGTCTGTCACATCACAGCCTGATGATTGCATCTTGTCATGTGGCTCTCTCATGAGGATTCTGGGAATTTCCTCTTTTTCTCTCTAGAGGTGGATCATGCTCTCTCTGATTCACCTTCCTGATGCAGAACCTCACTTGGGATAGTTGGAGGAGCCACACGGAGACCCCCACTAAGGCGGAGATACTTCCCCCATCAATGGATGCATAATACTGTACCCACTGACCCCTCATCATCCATATTTTGTATCATTGCATGTGACCTTGTGTTTCTGAAGAGTGACTTAAGAATTAGTATTGCAATTATCAGATAACATCAGACTTAAGGACTTGATCTGGACTGGACTGAGATGTTTTTGTATATACTCTTACTATCTGATAAAAGTCTTTCTTATACATCTATAAATGTCTTTGAATTTGTTTTTCTAATCAACACCGTCTAACATGAGGAGCATACCTGATTATAAGAAATGACTACCTCTGGATTTATTCATCAGTTAGTCACAACAAACATTAACCTTATTATGTCAGTTTATGAATAGCATATGACTCTGAGGGCTACATTGATTCATTCAGCTGGGACTTCTACTTTATACTAGGGAATTCAATTCAGTATTTTTTGTTCAACTCTCAAGTATAAATTAAAATATTCACATGTATACATATAATATTGTGTTTTAAGTAGATTTTAACAAGATTAGTGCATCTATGTAACCCTCAATCAGATCAAGGGGTAAAATACTACTGATAGAATAGCATATGGAAAATTTCAAGCAATCTCATTGATATTGCATACAAGTAAATTTTTACTGAAGCTCATTCAATAGAAACTGAAGCAGTAAATTGACAGGGAACTCCCCAAAATTAAAGCTGGATTCAGAAGAAGACTTAGAATAAGGAAGATCATTCCTGATGTCATATGGATTGTGACTTAAAGTACGTAATACCAAAAATAATTTTACTTATGTTTTATTGATTATGCAAAAACATTCTGTGGATCATAATCAACTATGTGTAGTACTGAAAAGAAAGGGATTTCCAGAAAAATCAGAGTGCTCAGGCACAACACAAACACTGGTCAAGAGGACAAATACAAGAGAACACTGTGTGATTTAAAATCAGGAAAGATGTGAGTCAAGGTGGTAACATTTCACCAAACTGATTCACTTTAGATAATAGGCAAAGAATAGGAGAAACTTGACTATATGAAGAAGAATCCAGTATCAGGATTGGAGGAAGATTAATTGTGCAGATTGTGCAACTTTTTTTGCTGAAAGTGAGAGGACTTGAAGCACTTACGAATGAAATCACCATGTGTTGCCTTCAGTATAGATTGCAACTCGGTGTAAAGAAAACAAAAATCCTCACCATTAAGCAAATAGATAACATCACGACAAACAAGACAAAACGATTGAAATTTTCTAGGATTTTATCCTTCTTGGATCCACAGATAATGCGTAGAGAAGCAGCAGTTAAGAGATCAAATGCTGCTTAGCATTGAGTAAATCTGCTGTTCAAGGACAAGCATTGAAGAACAAGAATAATACTTTGAGGACTCAGGGGTACGTGACCCAAGCCATTGTATTTTCAATTGCCTCATATGAATGTGAACGTTTGACATGGATGCATTTGAATTATGATGTTGTTGGAGAGTATTGGAAGTGCTATAAAATGCCAAAAGAATGAACACATCTGTCCTGGAAGTACAGCCAGTATGCTCTTCAGAATGGGATACTTTAATTCTTGGGATAAGGACATCATGCTTGATGAGTTAGGGGTGAGTCAGTGAAAAATAAAAAGACCCTTTAAGAGATGGATTGAGACAGCAGCAGCAATAGCAAACTCAAGAATAACAATTGTGAGAATAACTCAGAGCCACACAATCTTTGATTTTGTTGAATTTAGAAGGTCCTTATGAGTTGGAATTGACTTCACTTCATCTAACAACAACGAAGAACATCATAGAGGTCCCTTTACATATTTCAAGTCCTTCACTACGCTTTAAGATTACATTGAGCTAAAAAGTCTACTCTGTTTCTGGGTTTTGTATTTGATTAAAATGCAATTATATAGTATATAATGTGTAGGTGTCTGCCTTAATTCATTCATTTAATGTGAGATTGTTTACTTTTATGCAAGGTTAGTATTCCATGATGTGATAACTAATGCTTTCAAATGTACATGACTATTTAGGACATTTCCATTTTGTAGTTATGGCAAATAATATTCCTAAAATACTCTAATATCAAACCTTTGGATAAACATTTGTATGAAATCTTTGGCCTAGAATTGATGTCATTGTATTTTCAATTGCTTGAATAAGTAGAAACTACCAAACAATTTTTTAAAGTGGCTATACCACTTTTATCTCATCAATAGTATATAAGTGTTGCAAAAATATATTACTGCACATAATTTGTTCTTCATGTATATTGCTGCATATAGTGGTATCACAATGTATTTCTTTTATTGTTGTTTTCAGGATGTGTTTCTGTTGTTGCTTTCTTTTAATTTTGTTTTGTTTTGTTTTGTGGACCTCACTGCCCACAGTGGGAGTAGGAGGCCCAGCCTTGCTGCTGGATTTGAACTTCCAACCCAGTGGGTTGCAGTCCCGCACACAACCACTATACCACTGAGGTTCAGCCCAGCTTTCTTTTAATTTTTAAAATGTCATTATCAAAGTGACTGAGAAATTTCCTCATGTGCCTTTAGATATTATGTTCAGAGATTTGGAGAAGGTTTATGTTCAACTATATTACAAACTTTTCTACTGTGTTGTATGCCTATTCTTGTTGGTTTTATAAATCAGCTTATATTTAGAATATAAATATTATGTTATAAATGGGTCTTGAAAATATTGCCTCTCATTCTATAGCTATTTCAATCTATATGATATCATAAGAACATATATTTAAAATATTGAGATCAAATACATAAAGCACAATGCTTTGTGTTCCAGAACTTTATGGGATAGGGTAATACTTAGGTCTTTTATTATTGAATAGTGAACTTATTATGTAACACAAATTAGTCATGCTATTTTGAGTCCTCACCAGTAATGTAATTAGTTTTTTTCTTTATCTGTTGTTTCATATTATTGCTCACACATGGCATTATTACTTTTTTTTGTTGAGTTGTGTGTCTTGTAAGATGTAAAGTTTTTCCCTTTAAAGTTTATTTTACATGTTCCTAAAGATTATAAAGGGAGCCAAGGTGACATAGTAATTCAGTGCCAAGCTGCGGACTGAAAGATTGACAGTTCAAACTCACTAGCAACTCAATGAGAGAAAGATGCTGCACCCTCCCATTGAAAAGATTTATATTGGACTGAGCCCCGGTGGCGTAGTGGTTGAGTGCGGGACTGCGGCCCACTGGCTTGGCAGTTCAAATCCAGCAGAAGTTCTCGAGGAGCAAGGCTGGGCCTCCCACTCCCACCAGAGGGCAGTGATGGCCCCCCCCCAAAAAAAGAAAAGATTTATATATTTGGCTACCCAGTGGGAAAGCAGTATTCTGTCTCTGTCAGAATTGACTTGACCAAAATGTGTCAGCTACTGTGTAGCTTTCTTTCTTTTTTTTCTTTCTTTTAATAGTTCAATGACTATTAAATATTTTAATTTCATTCAACTTACGGATATTACTTATGGTGAAGTGCTCAAATTCTTTGTCTCATTTATAGCTTGTTTTATTATATTGTGCTTCGAGAGCACTTACATTATCTGGATCCAACTCTTTTATGAGATATGTATTTTTAAAATTAAGTTTTAGCTTCCTTTACACGTGCAGTTGTCTGGGTGTTGGCTTGTGTATACATTCAGTGCTATTTTTCAGAGAAAAAACTCTTTTCCTAACATGAAAAAAGGATATTTCTTTGTATGTTCAAGTAAAAGTTTATAGTTTTAATTTTCACATATTTGTCAATGGTAATTTTGAGATAATTAAAAAGTATCTGATGTGCCGTATGAATTAAGACCCTTCTATGCTCTTACAGTACTTAGGTTTGTACCATTATCCCAACAGTGTTGAAAGCATGTTTTTTCTTAGTTGACTTTTATTTTTTATCTTAATGGAAAATTAATTGACAACATATGAGTTGTTCTACTCTAGACTGCATTTTTTCATTGATTTACTGAGTTATTAATATAGAACAATATCTTGATTATGGAAATTGAGTGGCAAACATTGAAATTAGATAATATTAATCTTCATATTAGTCTTTCAAATTCCTTATTTCTAAAAATTATTTTTACTTTTCAATTCATTTTCCTTTCATATATATTTTAGAATAAATTTACTCAATAATTAAAAATAAAAGTATTCAAGGTTTACTTGGGGAATTAATTTCATAGATAAATTCAGGAGAAATTAGGGTTATTTTTAGGGTTAGTTTTAGGGTTAGGATTAGGAAAAAATTTAAATAAATTCAGGAGAATTCATACATTATTAATGTTTTATCTTATAGTATATAGACTATATTGTACATCTTCCCAATTTTAAGTCTTCTTTGATAGCTTTAATTACTGCTGCCTGGTTTTTAGCAACAGAACTTGCAAAATATGCATTGGATTTGTACCAAAATATTATCTGTCATAATCTCTCAGCTGGGTTTACCTTTTCCTCATGATCTAGAATAAATATGCATGTCCACTTTTTAATGTTTTATTTCTCTGTTTTCAATGTTATTTTTTCTTTAATTTTCATCATTAGCTTACTGGATGACAATGTATGTGTGGGGGGTATGTTTCCTATGCCTTTTTGCTGTCGTAGAAAAGAAGTCCTTGAGCCCGGATATTATTTTCTTACTTTTACAGTGCATAGGTATTTTCTCTTCTTGTTTTTGAATAATATTTTCTTTATTTACAATCAACAATCAACAAACAAGGAAAAAAGACAGTCCAAGGGTACCAAATGGAGAGGTGAAGGTCAAAACCCCAGGAGTCCCCAAAGTATGGGGAAGGGGAAACAAAGTAGAAAAAAAATGTCAACTTAAAAAACAGAAAAAGAGTTCCCCCTTCTTCTCTCCCTATGGATGATGGGGGAGGGAGCATAGGGTATTTTCTGACACATTTTCATTGAACAGATATTTATGAAATAAATAGCTGTTTATTGAATAAACTAATGAGCATAGTAAAGCAAAAGAAGATAAAAACCTGCAGGGCTTATTCAGGAGAATGGCAAAAATTAATGAGAAGAGATGAAGGTATGCCTTAGCGCTCAGAGCTTGAAATCACTGTACAAAAATAGCGCTGTGCCATATGGAGCAGTGTCAGAATCTTACTTCTGACCAATACATTTTATTTACACTTGAAATACATTGGTGTTTGAAATAAGTGTGTGCTGTTTATATCTGGATGGCCCTTGAGAGCTGTAGTCAGAAACAGGGGCATGCCTAAGTGAGCATTCATGCTGAAAATGTAAGAAAGAGGAATGTTAAAGGGTCTTGCCTGAATACAGTGTGTTTTCTAAAAATCTACAACACTAGGGAGAGTTTATTTTAAATAATGTAATTTCCTAAAATAAACTATATCATGGAAGATTATCTTTCAGAAATACTGTAATTCATCCAAATAATTCAAAACAACTTTATTCAGGCACACTCAGTGAACAAGCATGTTCAGAAATTGTTTCACAATCAGAGGTTTCCATGATACAGAGTCCCCTTGATGGCGATTGAGGAAAGTAACAGAGTCAAGCTACCGAGCTACCCCCTATTGCAAGGATCACTTGTTCCTCTCTTAATGTCACATATCCTCACACCTTCCACAGTCATCCCAGGTGCCTGAGCATCTAACAATTAATACATTTTCCAGTCTTATAATACTGCTCTTCAAAAATGTATATAACTGGAGAGGGCATTGCTGTTGCAGGTTTTTAAAAATTGCACACTCAGAATATTTCTCTGGAGATGCACACAGATTGTTTCTAAGCATTTAGTGTAGTAGCTAATGTTTATTTTGCCATTTTGATGTGTTTGTGTCTAACTGCCTTTAACTTTTATTTCCCTGATGACTAATAGGGGAGTTCTGTTGGCACCATATACTATGTGACCTTCTCAGGAAGGTCAATACTTCAAATTCTGGAGAGGTTAAATTCACCAGTGGTTCCCTGGGAGAAAGATAGGATTGTCTGCTCCTGAAAGATTGACAATCCCAGAAATCCTATATAGGTTCACAAGGGATTTGGGTGCATAGGGAATGATATTGAACATACTTTTAAGTGCTTGATATCTGCATATATTCTTTGGTGAACCACCCACCTCTTCATGCTCTTTCCCATGTTCTATTTGTTTTATGTGCTGTCCTGTTGAGACAATGTGACATTTTACTCCTTCTGCACACTAATCTTCTTTCAAATATATGGGTAACAATTATTTTCTCCAGTTCTATAGTCTGTGCTTTTATTTTCATAACAGGGTCTTTTCAGAACAGTACTTCTTAAATTTTGTTGCTGCCCAAATGATCAATTTTGTTTCATGAGGTATTCTTTGGGCATGAAATCTGAGACCTTTATTCCTAACAATGAATCCCATCTCTTATATTTTTTCCCTAGAGATTTTATAGCTTTCAGTTTCACATTGAAGTACATGATCCATTTATGTTCAGCTTTATGGAAGGAGTGAGGTTTGTATCAGGATGTTTTCTTTCTTTTATTGCTTTTGAATGCCAATTGCTTCATCATCATTTATTACCAAGAAGACTTTTTCTCCATCAGTTTTGTATTATGTCAAAACTCTTTTTGGCAGATTTTTGTCTATTTATGGGTTCTCTATTCTATAAAATTAATTATTCCCTTGATATAATATAGTCTTCCATACTGAATTTCTTAATCTTAATTCATTATTCTTTTCAAAAAATATGTAAAATTCACATCCACTGTTTTAGTCATTTTGCTTTCCATGTACATTTTGAGATACTTTTGTCTGTATCTATAAAATCATGATAAAATTTTAACAGATATAACAATTAGCATGTTGGTAAATTTCATAAGATTTGATGTCTTGAATGAACTTTCCATTTCATGAACATCATATATCTCGATTTATAAAAAATCTTTGATCTTTTGTCAACTCTGTGTAGTTTTCAGCATATAGCTCCTGTATATATTTTACAACTATCTTGTTGTATTTAATTTTGAAGACTTTTGAACTGGCAGTGGATGTTAAAGTATTAGTTTCATGTGTTCATTGCTAGTATATACAAATAAGGTTGATTTTTCACATACCTATTTTGGTTACTCTAACCTCACTGAATTCACTTACTGGTTGTAGAAGTTTTATTGAATATTTTATTTTTTGTGATAAGAGATGTAAGAGTCCCCAATAAAGGTATTTAATTGAAAAAGAAAACAAAATAAACACATAAAATGAGGAAATTTTTTTCTATGTGTATAACTAAGTCTTCTGAAAATATAAAGTTTTATTTCTTTCCGTAATATGTATGCATTTCATTTCCTGATCACTCGATCCACTATATTAGCTAACATAGTAGAACCTCTGTACTCCACAGCATCAGTACTCGACATAATCACATTGTACTATGAAATGTCGAAAAAATTTTGCACCAGAACTTGAACAAAATATCAGAATCTGACCAGATGCAGATGGTTTTTGTAAACAAAAGCAATTATGTTCCACTCACTCTGTCTTAGTTGGTGTAGATTGTATGTACACATTGTTTAAACTTTTTGTGGCTATGTTCCAATCATTTTGCTATAATTTTCTTAGTTTGTTGATTGTTCTATTTTTAGATTTAAAAAACTAGGGTTCTAAGGAATTTTTATGAAAAGAAATATCATGATAAAAAACTGGTTAATTGAGTTATCGATATTGTTGATAATTTAGTAACCCCATTTAAAAAACAGTTATGGAAACACAAACAACAGATCTCATTAGATAGACTTTCTTTACTTATATGTATATTATTTACTTATATTGTATGCAAGAGGAAGCCAGCCAGGTCCTGGTGAAAAAGTCAGAGAATGGAAAAAATGTTCCTGAAAATAAGCTACCAGTTGATTTTATGGAAGGGGATTCCTTTTCAAACTATGACTCTTTTCCCATACCTCTTCTCCACATCTGTGTCCACAGATCCAGATCTTCATCATTCTCAAGGTATGGACTATACTGTAGTTGTCAAAACACTTTTCTCCAATGATTTCATTGGAAGCTCTTTCAGCTCTTATAACATTCAATACATCATTTGTATCAAGCATATTTGTATACATGCTGCCATATTCAAATCCAAATATTTTCTACCTTAGCCCTTGGTAAAGGCACCTCTTTCCACCTCTTTTTTTAAAATAAATCATTTTATTGGGAGCTCATACAACTCCCATCACGATCCTTACATACATCAATTGTATGCAGGCCACATTTTAATACTTGTTGCCATCATCCACTCTCAAAACATACTCCCTCCACTTAGACCCCCAGTACCAGCTCCCCATACTTCCCTTTCCTCCCCACCAACTCCCCCATGAACCCTTAGTAATTGACAAATTATTACTTTTTCATGTCATACACTATTCAATGTGTCCCTTCATTCACTTCCTTGCTGTCTGTACCCCTGAAAGGAGGTTATATAAAGATTCCAGAAATTTCTTCCCCCTTCCTGTTCCACCATGGCTTCAGTATCACCACTCCCACCACTAGTCCTGAGGGATCATCTGTCCCCCCATGTTTCTGATTCCAGTGCACATGCCCAGTCTTGCTGAATTTGTCATGTAGAATTGGGATCATAATAGTGGATGGGAGGAACCATTTGAAAACTAGAGAAAAGTTGCATATTTCATTATTACTGCACTTTCATTATTACTGCACTATACCTTGACTGGCTCATCTCCTCCCTGCAACCCCTTTTTAAGAGGATGTTACTTCACTTACTGATGGGTTTTGAGTTCCCAATCTGTGCTCTCCCTCATTTAGAATGATATAATTTTTAGTTCTTTGATGCCTAATACCAGATCCTTTGACACCTCGTTGTCACACAGGCTGGTGTGTTTCTTCCATGTGGGCTTTGTTGCTTCTGAGCTGGATGGTCGCTTGTTTGATCAAGCCGTTAAGACCCCGAATGCTATATCTTTTGATAGCTGGGCACCATCAGCTTTCTTCACCACATTTGCTTATGCACACATTTGTCATCAATGATCATATCAGGAAAGTGAGCATACAATGTCATGATTTTTAGTTCTTAAAGCCTGAAAACTGATCCCTTTGATACCTTGTGTCCCACAAGCTGATGTGCTTCTTCCATGTGCATTTTGTTGTTTTTGAGATAGATGGTTGCTTGTTTACTTTCAAACCTTTAAGACTTCAGATGCTACATCTTTTGATAGCTGGGCACCATTAGGTTTCTTTATCACATTTGTTTTTGCACACATTTGTCTTCAGTGACTGTGTTGGGGAGGTGAGCATCAAGGAATGACAACTTAATAAAACAAAATATTATTGCACTGAGGAAGTACTTAAGTGGAGGTCCAATACCCATCTGCTGTCCTAATACTAGCTCTATAATTATATGTACCTTGATCTGTTTCCTCCTCATCATATATAAATATATGCACCTAAGTACATGCCTGTATTTAAACCTCTTTAAATGCCTTTTACCCCCAGTTCTTTCCTCTATTTCCTTTTATGTTCCTCTTGTCCTACTAGTGTTTTGCCATGGTGTTGTTGGGTCCAACAGGATAGAATCTTAATGCTGCTTCTCAATTGATGACCCAAAAAGGCTTTGGGTCAACGAGGGTAACCGTATTTCATAGTGGGGCCAGCCATATGATCCTCTCTGTGCATCGACTGTTCTTAACGGTATTAAAATACGTTTTTTTTTGGGGGGGGGAGGGAGAATCACTGCTTTTTGGTGGTGGGAGTAGGAGGCCCAGACCCACTGCTGGAATTGAACCTCTGTCCGAGTGGGCTGCAGTCCCGCGCACAACCACTACGCCACTGGGGCTCAGCCCTTAAAATATTTTTTTAATGTTGTGTTTCTTAAATTATTTTGTTTAACTCTGATATTTATTTTGAAATTTCTGTGTAATGTTTTGTATAAAAAGGCAAGAATGGGCTGAGCCCTGGTGGCATAGTGATTGTGTGTGGGACTGCGGCCCACAGGGCTGACAGTTCAAATCCAGCAGCAACTCTCCAGGAGCAAGGTGGACCTTCTACTCCCACCAGGGGGCAGTGATGTCCACAAAAAAGGCAAGATTACAGTAGGAACTTAGTGGTTCAGAACAGATTAATGCACCATTTTCTGTTATTTCATATGGCAAAATGTGATTCAAAAATTGACCGCCTCCATCTCAATGTTCTTTTTAGAATGTCTTAGTATCGAGAGCTGGGGTTGAATGATTGAACTATTGAATTGTACAATATGGAAATTATCTACTAAAAAAACTGTTGAGAAAAAACCTATATAATTGAAGGCACAGAACTTTCTATATTACTATCATGATATTCAGTGGTACTTTATATGTAAGCTTTTGACACTAATCACCAAAGAATCTATTTCCTTAAGAGTTTATTCAAACATGCCATTAATAATATCAAATTTGTCACCAGACAATTGTATTTTTGTCCTCGTGTAGGCTTATACTAGATAACTTTTTTTGGGGTGTGGGCATCACTGCTCTCCGGTGGTGGGAGTAGGAGGCCCAGCCCCACTGCTGGAATTGAACCTCCGTCCCAGTGGGCCGCAGTCCTGCACACAACCACTATGCCACCGGGGCTCAGCCCAGACTTATATAACTTTTGAGATAAAACAATCCACCAAAATTACAGGGCTTGATTGTTGGTATGGGAAAATTGCAACCCCATTCAAATTTATGGGGGTCATGCTATATCGTGATACATAATAATTCTACTAACCCTGAAAGGCACTCTTGAAACATCAGGATACTACTAAAAATTACAAATATGGAGGACTAGAAACACACAGCTCTGATACACCAAGGAAAACATATTAAAACTGAAGCAGCTTGTGGAAATATTTGTATAGTCTTATACAGTTAAGAGTTGAAATGTAGCTATAATAATACCATGCCAAAAACACTTTAGGGACATGTTCAGAAGCATTACAACAATTACTTTAGCATTCTGTATGGTCAAAATCTTGGCAATTCTTTTAAGTGTTTAACTAGGGAAATACTTGGAAAAATATCCTTTGCTTTAATTTTGTGCACATAACATATGGGCAGTTTAATGTGCTAGATGTGATTAGAGCTCTTTTTGCCTCAAGAACCTATAGGAGCACATTTTTTGTTAAATTAGAAAATATCTAAAAATAAAGTAAAGTTGTATAAAAGTAGATCAAGAAAATGCACAGCTATTTATATATATATATATTATATATATTTTATATTATATATATATTTTAGAATGCTTTTCTACTTAAATAGATTTTATCCATGCTGAATGTTTAAGATATAAATGCTTTGATAAGAGATACAATTAAGATACAAATTAAACATTTTTATTATGCAATTTAAATATATCATAATTTTATCAAAATTTTAAAACATATGCATTTTATTTCATAAGGCATATTGAACAAAAACATATTACATTTTTAGCACAAAGGAATATCATTCTATTTGCATTTGCTTGATCAATTCAGAAAAAAATTAGTGTGGCTCATTACTGAAAATGTACACCTTTACAATACTAAATACTTAAACATTCATCTTAAAGTCCAAATAACCTTTCAAATTCTTCCTTCTACATTTAACTTATAAACCAAGCCCCTTACATTCCAATGCACTGTAGGTCCAAGTAGTTTCCAAAGTTGTAAATCTTTGCAGGTGCATTTGACCTCATCTTCTTCCCAAGAAACTGCTGATCTGTTTGAACTGCCTATAATACTTGATAGCAGTCAAGTACTTTCCAGTGTGACCAGGTTCCTTATATTCCTCATATCATTAATTGCAAATATTCAACTGGGTATTTTACATCCTTTAAAATAATGGTGAAAAACAATGAAATGTCCTAGTAAATGGGAGATTATTAGCTTTTGCATGGAAAGCATCTTTTTCTTAGACTATGTGTACATAAATTAATTGTACAGAAGGTATAGTCATTATATTGACATGAATGTTAACATTTCAATCATGGGATCTTGTGTTCTGTTCCAATTTAATTACCTATTTGAGTTTTATTTAGTATAAAAGATAGTCAAAGAAAAATGTGTTCTAGAGATGATCATATACAGATTTTTTTTCACTTATGTAATTCTCCTTTTATTTATAAAGATGCTTTTATATCTATTTTCAACAATATGCTGTACATTCATACATTCATATCTCTTTTTCAACATCTTGTAACCTGTTTCAATGTTTTTAATATAGCCAAAGTATTATTATGGTGTTTTTAAAAGTGACTTGCTAAAAATAAATGAACTAATTTTCACCCTTCCACACATTTTTTTATAAAGGTAGAAAAAATACACTCAGTGAATAACCACTCTAAATTCTCTTAATGTGTCTAGGGAAAAGTGGGTTTAAAGTATGTCATCAATCATCCTCTACTGTGAAAAGATGAAAGCATGAAAGACACTGTCAGTTTCTACCTCATATTGACAAAGATTATCATAGACACCACAACACATGTTTTAGATCTAATATAGTTTCATATTTTAGCATCAAAATTCATAAATGTCATTAATATCTTCATTGTATTTTTATATGAATGTAAAAGCTAAAACATTTTTGTCTAGAATTTTTAAAGAATATGTTAAATCTAGAGGAAATGCTTGCTATCACATTTGTTGCTAACAAAATCTTAGTAAGGATTTATGTTAAATAACATATTTTCCTATAAGTAAACAATAGAAATTGAGCTTATAATATTTTAAATGGGCTAATAATAGTGCTAAAAATTCTATGTATATGTTCTCTTTTCCTATTATTGCAAAATGGATTGTGTTTCCCAAGAATGTGTCTTAAATATGTATGCCTATAGTAGTAGTTATAGTCCCATTTAGAATTGGTTTTATTTACTATAATAATAGAACAGTGTTTCTTTACATTTACATATATACACAAATATGTTAATACAACAGAAAGCAGATGAACTTTGGGCCTCTAATTAAAATGTACCTAAGTACAACAATGGTTTGTTCTAATAATGTGACATTGTATTATACTCCAGACACAATTCCAGAAAATTCCTTCCAGACACAATTACTGAAAACCAAATGGGTGCACAAGCAAATGTGGTAAAGAAAGCTGATGATGCCTAGCTATTAAGAGATACAGTGTTGGGGGCCTCAAAGGCTTGTAGGTGAACAAGCAGCCATTTACCAGCAAAGCAACAAAGCCCATAAGGAAAAAAAATCACACCAGCCGTTGTGATAATGAGGTGTCAGAGGGGATAGGTTATCAGAATTTCAAAAACAATCAACCAAATTAATGTGAAGAAGCAAATGTAGTGGAGACCCAAAACCCATCTGTAAGATAATTGTGACCCTCTCGGAAGAGTCAAATGGAAGGGATGATCAATTCAGGGTTCAGAATAACACTTATGAAACACATAATTATCCTCTAGTTGTATAATATTTCCTCTCATTTTTATTGTAGTATTTATTTGTTTTACCTCATTCATCATGTTAGAATTGTGTATGTTCATTTGTATAACTAAGGTGAGCAAATACATGAAAACCAATATAGATAACCCTTTGAAAACTGTAATAGGAGTAATGGTTCCCTGAGGGAAAAGGAAGGGAGCAGGGTGAGAAGAGGGAAGAAAAAACTGATAGAATTGAGGATTGTATAGCCCCACTAAAATGAAACAAAAAATAGAATTCTTTGTCCATGCATACACTGGATGGTTAAGAGAGGGACAGTAAATAAATGAAGGTTCCTGGGGGATGATGTGGGGGAAGGGAGGGATGAAGAGCAGTGTTATCCAGGAGTTCAAGAAGAAAGAAAATGTCTTGAAACAGATTGTAGCAGCAATTCTCCCATACTGTCTGCTCTGAATAAACTATGGAGTGTTATAGTAAATGTAAGCGCTCCCAATAAAATGATATTTTTTTTGAAAAAGAGAGATTGCAAGATCAAAATATAATAATAATAGCAATAATTAATAAAAATGAGGCAGTGTTAATGAAAGGTATATCAGAAACCAAGAAATCATCCATCTCTACTGAGACACAAAAGAGCAGTCAACCAAATAGCACATAAACACAAATGAATACTTGAAGGTGCAAACTGCATCTTTACCAATGAACTTAGGACTACAAACATTGAAAAGAAAGAAAAGATTTTCTGCTACATCAGACAATAGCGCTTGTGTGCCTGCTTCAGAAGTTAACTTTGCAAAGTATGTAAAAATATTATTTTTTCATTAAAGATATCTGAATGTGAAATTTCTGTGATAGCACTGCTAGCTCATTAAGATAAATCAGAAGCATCAAAAACAATAGTGCTCACATTAACCAGATCTGTTGCTTGGTGCTTTATAGACACCTCTGACCTATTTCGATCCTGAGGGCAATGGAAAGAAGCATTGTCTAGTGGTTGCCTTCCTCACAGTCGTTGCCACTCTGCAGACTCTTGTTGCATTGGTCCAGCCTAGGGCTTCTTCTGACCCTCTTCTTTCCTAAGTAGGATGCCAGTCTCCAGGGGTTGTCCCCACCGATAGAATGCCTAAGAAGCATGAGACAGAATGTAACCATCTTCACCTTTCAGGAGCATCATGGCTCTACTTCCTTCAAGACACATGTGCTTGTTCTTCTGGAAGTCCAAGTACTTTCACTGCTCTTTACTAGCATCAATTATTGCCATTCTAGCTTCAATTTTGTCACTCCCAGACGATGATTTGGTGGGACTGTGCAATTGTTAGTTTAATTGCAACTGTGAGTGTCATTGCCCTCTATTGTATGAAATGTGTAAATCCTAACCTTCATACACCTGGTTATGGTTACATTGAGGCATGAAGTGTCTACCATGTTAAGGACACAAGGTAGAGATCAGGTATAGCTGAGTTTCCACTTCATTCGAGGGTAACTGAAGTCACAACCCTTTCCCTATTCTCTACCATTACTACCCTAACCTTTTATAAGAGTTAAAAGGAGATAGAAGAAGGAGAATGAGAGGTACCTAACACTCACAAAGTACAGACAGGGGAAAAGTACATGCTTTATATCCATTCTTCCAGCCACTGGGTCAATCCAATTCATTGATTGGATTGACCAATTCTAATTCAGACAATTCATTGTCTGAGTGGGTAAAGTAGAGGGTCAGCACAAATGAGGAAGATACTCAGTGAGCTACACTGATACAGTAACTACAAATAGGCTTCAAATCTAACAATACTGTGAGAATCGTATAGGGTGGATAGTATTTTGCTCTATTGTACACATGGACATTATGAATCTGAACTGTCTCAAGGACACTTAAGAAAACTATCACTACAACCTCCACCACCACCACCAGCAGCCCCAAAGAATAATTTTATTGACAAAGACTGCTGTTTAAACTCATGTATAAACTAAGGTTTACAGC
>PVJH01004963.1:0-110254 GCA_004026705.1 Nesogale talazaci
GGGGAAACCAGGATGGATGGGCCCCTTCGGGCCAATGGTTAGAGTGGAGATACTGGAAGGGTGGAGGGAAGGGGGGGTAGAGAGACGGAACCAACAGCAAGGATATATACACAAGCTCTTATTTGAAGGATGGGCATCAAAGGAGTGGGTTGGGGGAGAGGTCGGGCAGTGTACAATATGACAAAACAATAACAATGTAAAACTATTGAGGGTTGGAGGGGAGGAGAGACCAGGGGAAGAGGGGAGGGAATGGATAAGCCGATACTAGGGGTTAAAGGGAAAAAAGGTGGACGATTGGAGAACAATAATAGAAGTGGACATGTGAGGGTGCTTGACGAGTATGCTTATTTATATATTGTGAAAAACGATGTATGAGCCCCTAATAAAATGATTGAAAAAAAACTGTTCAAATAAAAATAAGAACATGAAGGGGGGGAGAAGTTTGAGTGATAAGTCAGTATCAATAAAATGGTCCATTTGCCCAGGTTTGAGTCTCAAGAGCCTCTTCCTACAGGCTGTGAACTGGGGCAGATTTTCTTCCTCTCTGTGCCACATTTCCTTACCTGATAAGAAGAATATCAATCCAGGGCTGAGCCCCAGTGGCATAGCAGTTGTGTGCAGGACTGCAGCCCACTGGGTTGACGGTACAAATGCAACAGCAACTCTCCAGGAGCAAGGCTGGGCTTCCTACTCCCACCAGAGGGCAGTGATGCCCCCCCCCAAAAAAGAGGAATATCAATCCACGTAACTGTTGTGAAGCACATGTAACAGAAGCCGCACAAAAGCAATATTCACTATCTTTATTATTATTACTATTGTGTCTGGGGTGGTGCTTTTTTCCAGTCATTCTACAACTGTAAAGGGAGTCCTGGTGGCATAGTGATTATGCACTGAACTGTGATCTGTAAAGTCATCAGTTCAAAACCATCCCCTCCAGATTATGATGGGGCTTTCTAAGCCCATCAAGAGTAACTTTTCTTTTTTAATTTACCAGATCAACTTCTACCCTGCACTTGACAGTCACTATGAGTCAACATCAACGGGATGGCAGTGAGACTGCGTTTTTGACGGCTGTGAATGTCCCAAACCTCTCACGTGTAGTTGTACACCTACAACAAAGAAAGCAGATTACACTGCTGATATAAAAAGGAAAGTATTCTTGCAGCAGACATGGACGTGAGAAGTCAGCTGAGAAAGGTAAAACAAAGGAACATGAGACAGGGCGCCTTGGCTAATCCCAATTTTGAGGCCCAACTTGAAGAGGGCATTGAAACCCTAAGAGAAGCACCTCAGACATATGTGGGAAGAGTTCAGGAAAGATTGGTTACACGCTTTACATTTGATTTCACATAACTGTGTTAGACATGTGTACAAAATTAGAAAAGTGCATTATTGATCAGCCATCATTAACTATGTTACGATAAAGAGATTAAAGGCTCCCGAGACTGGGAAGTGTAGTGGTGTGATTAAAAAATGGTCTTCCACTGCTAATAATAGTACTGTTTGTGTCTCTTAATGGACCCAGACATTTGAGCATCGAGAGGTATTCTATCTAATCTCATAGAAATCGGAAAAGCACCATCTAAGTTGTTCATTTTATGTAAAAGCATGTCATGGGGCAGCTGACTTTGGGGGATCCTTTATTCATAGTTTAGAAGTAATCAGACCCACTGACTACTACATCCCTAAGTTTACTGCTTGTCCTAAGAGAAGGCGCTCAACAATACAGATGAACTCGGGAATAAGAAGTCATTTTTTCAGTTGAAAAACTAATTCTTGGGCAATTGTTTCAAAAATGATATTTGTTAATAAACCTGACATTTTAAAGCTATTATTGTCAGAATCCTTAATGAACTAAACTTCCAAGCTCAAAAAAAAATCAGTAAGATACTCAAGCTATTCAATGTTTCTGAAGACCTTATTTATGTAACTGGCAGAAGTAATCACCTCACTATTATAAATGAAGACATTCCAAATAAAATAAAATGGTCAATATTGTAGCAACTCTCTTCTCCCTCAAACTTTTTCCATTTTTTCAACTTTCTAGGAGAGTAATTGAACAATGAAAGAAAAAATTTGGATTATAAATCCATTTTCTTTCAAAGCCTGGTGCAATAATTGAACCGAAGTTGGTGTCCAAGGGGAGAATACATTATTGCTATTGAATCGTTTGCACTGAAGAGTAATGACAAACTTATATTTGTGTTCATCATTTTGGATTAAGATTAAATAAACTCTCGTAAAGTTTAATTTTAAAAGTAAATTGCTTTTTGCAATGCATTTTCTCAATAAAAACAAAACTATATTTTACTAAGTATTTTGTTATATTACCATTCACAGCAAACCTTTTGAGTGAACTCAATTTTCAAACTTGACCAGATTAAAAATAAAGAAATATGTGCTCAATAGTTCAAGAGGTATGCTTGCAATCTTGTTCACTTGTGTCTTGGTAAACTAGGCAAGCACAATTATCTCAATCTTAGGAGAATTTTCTAATTTTTATTTATTTGAATTTTTATGGTACATAGAATGCTTTTTAAAATTCTATTGAATATCTAACTTTGTTTTTTACTTCACCAATCATGGTAAGAGTAAGTATCATTTCAAGGAATATTTGTGTGTGTGTGTGTGTGTGTGTTGAATGAAACTATCCCCCAAACATTACCTTCATCCATCTTCTCAGTCCTACAGGTAGAGCTAGCCATGAGAATAGTTTCACTGTCCTTAATCTTAAATGGTCTTAAGCACCTTGTCACAGAAGTTCCTGTGGCGGTCATATGCTGATGTTAATTTCATGATTGAGATGTAGGGGTGGAGTCTAGTCTGTTAATCTGGAGATAGCCATTGAACAACCAATCAGGCCTCTGTTTGGGCATGGCTTTCTTCTAAGACTCCCGGGAATTCTCACAATGAGAAGCTATCTCCCCAGTTGTTGGGAGTTACTCTCAGAGACGACGAACTATGGACAAGACAAGATGGTAGTATCTGAGGAACTGAAGGAGCCGGAGAAGCCACATGGCCTTACGCTGATGGGACCAGACCTCTGAAGCTGGAGAAGCCACATGGAGACCCCTGCCAGTGCTAAGTTGCTTTTACCACCACTGGATGCTATTGCTGGACCCTGAGCCAGCACCGGGACTCTGCACCCACTCACCTATGACTATGTGTGTCGGAAGGAGAGTTTATAGACTGATATTGGGCATATGAGCTAATATCAGACTTATGACTTTGAATTGGACTGAGTTGGGATGCTTTCTCAATGTTGCATTCCTCTTGTCTATAAACCTTACCCTTATATCCATAGGTCTCTATGAATTTGTTCTTCTAGTCTACCCAGACTAACACAGTCCCTAACTAAACTCAGCTTCCTCTTTGGATTACAGCCTCCTATCATGTGGTAGCTCTGCTCTGCCTTCTAATCATTGACCACAAGGTCCCTTCAACTCATCTCTCATGTGCCCTCTAGAAACACCAAATTCATTTCATTCTGTTAAGCTCAAACATTCACCTTCTCCTCAGACAGCCTAACATTCACCTTAGCAAACATTCACCTTAAAGCCACTCAAAGGGGTCACCTAAGTAAGTTGAGGCCCACTTCTACTCATGGTTCTTTCTTCCTCTGCATTCTCCAGTCTCAAGTCCATCAGCCCTTCCTTCATTCTTGGGTTTCCAAAATTATTCCCTCAGCCATATACAGGACTGGCTTCCATGAGAGCCAAATTGACATATAACCCACACACAGATACAACAGTTCAACCTGTGGGACATGACCCCTTTGGGGGGTCCAACAACCCTTTCACAGGGGTCACCCAATTCATAACAGTAGCAAAATGACAATGATGAAGTAGCAACAAAAATAATGTTATGGTTGGGGGGGTCACCACAACATGAGGAACTGTATGAATGGGTCATGGCATTTGGAAGGTTGAGCACCACTGCACTAGAAGTCTGTGCTACCAAGGGCAACACTAAACCTACAGGTTGAGGAGAGGTGCCTGCCTACAACACCCACCCAAACCAGGAAGGAAAAAGAGAGAGCAAGGAACTAGGCCCCCATCCTGGCAGCCCAGCCCTGAAGATGACTCCCCTGCCTGGAACTGCTAAGGCACAGAGAGGACTGTAGGCTGACGACAGCTTGAGAGTGATGTCCCTCACTAAAGCATATGGCAACAGAGGACAATACTGGGGACACACGGTGCAGAGTGACTCTGGTCTGACAAAACAAGAAGGGACAAAGCAGAGTAGTAAGGGGAGCAAAGAAAAGCTACAAAGCCCTTGAGGCCCCGAAATAAACTTCAGGCTATGGGGGCCAGATTCTAGAAACCTCAGGACCAGTGAGGAGACAGTCATAAAGGTCAGTGGACAGACCTGGAATTATACTTTTTCATTTTGTTTGGGGTTGTTTTTGGGGGGGTGTTTGGGGTTTTGTGGGGTTTTGCTAGTATTGTTTCCTTTCTTTTTTCTTTTTCTTTTTTTTAATTCAAACTTTTGTTTTCTTTCTTTTTTTTTTTTTTTGTCTTCATTATTGCTGGCTTGTCTACTTATATATGATAGGCATGGGAAACAAGCCCAGGAAGAAAGCAGCAGGACAGAGGGTTCCAGAGGGATTTGTGTGGAGGGGGAGGTAGGGGGTAGGCATGGTGAGCAAACAATGCCATCCACAGGGGGGAGATAGGGAACTTAAAGCAACAACAAGGAGGTTTAGAAATCCCAGTGGTGGTGGAGCAACAGCAATCTAGCTGAGAGGCATTACTAAGAGGTAGGAGGGCGAGTATGAGAGTGGGGCAGGAGGAGGGGAAAGGAAACAGAGGAAAGATTTAGAAAATGATGATGGCAACATATGTACAAGTACGCTCGATAGAATTTATGCATGGGTTGGGTTTTTTGTTTGTTTGTTTTGTTGCTGTTGTTGCTGCTGCTGCTGCTGTTGTTTGTATGGGTTGCTTTAAGAGCTTTAAGAGCCCTCAATAAAATGATGCCAAAAAAAAGAAATTATCTCCTTAAACACCGGGTCTTCTGGGGGGGAGGGGGGCTCTTTGTTATTCGCAGACCTTCCTGTCTCCTTCCCTGCTCTGCCCCACCTCTCTGACAGGGCCTGTCACTTCCAGTGATCAAATCCACCAACTGCCAGGACTCCTCTGCAAGAGCCCCTCCCACCTCACTCCCCATTCGCGGAGCCACCGAAAACTCCCCACCTCTAGAGCTCTCCCTTCTTCAGCCTCTTTGGGAACACAGCTCTGCAAGGATCACGTCCTGAGCACTTAAGGCTCACCAGATACTGTGCCAAGTGTTTCCATGAACAATTCTCCCAACCACCCAGCAAGATTGATTCCACGCATCCTACATTTTACTGGAGCAACACCTGAGGTCTGTACAGATTAAGTAATTTTCCCACTCACATAGCTTTAAGTGGAGCAACTAGGATTTGAAAATGTCCTCACTCGACAAGGCAGGCTTTCACTGTGTCGCTGTTCCTCTCCCGTGTGAAAATCGCACTGAAAGCATACCTCAGTGAAATTGGAAGAGAGCAGAAAAACACAGAAACACGCTCTCCTGAGAATTCTTCAGTTCGCCACTGCATCCACAGAGGCCTGAGCAGTGCACGGCTTGCACACGACAGAGAAAAGTAGACACAACCCATCAAGTTATTCCAAGGCATGGCAGCACCGTGTGTTAGAATACAAGTTCCCTCCAGGGATTTTCAATGGCTGTGCCTTTTAGAAGCACATAACCAGATCTTTCTTTTGAGAATGCCTCTGCATAGATTCAAACCACTAACCTCAGGGTATCAGTGGAAGGCTTATCTTACTGTCATCTGACAACCTTGCTTCTTACTTCACTGAGAAGATGAAAACACTTCAAGATTCTTAAGGTTTCCTCACCTCTCACTATCTGACCCAAGTCTTGCCTTGCACTGCAGGCTAGACCAGAGCATGCGCACAGGTATAGATAAGATGTCACCACACACAGAATCCAGGAACAGAAATGGGAGTAGCAATACCAAGAGGGTAGCAAGAAGGTAGGAAGAAGAGAGGAGGAAGGAGGAACTGATCATGATAAACTCATAACCACACACACACCCAGAAGGGTGAACAACAGAAACCACTGGGGGAAGAGAGATAGTGGTCAGTGTAAGATATGAAAACAATAATAATTTATAATTTATCAAGGGGTCATGAGGATGGGAGGGGAGAAGGAAGGGGTAAAAAGGAGCTGATACCAAGGGCTCAAATAGAAAGTAAATGTTTAGAAAACAATGATGGCAGTATATGTACCAATATGCTTGATACAACTGATGTGTAGATATAAGAATGCAAGAGCCCCCAATAAAATGATCTTTCCATTAAAAAAATAATCTTATGCTCATAGGGCACAAACTTGTAACTGTGCTATAAGCAACCAGTACATCTATAATAGCTTCTTGCAAGAAAAAAGCCAAAGGATACTTTTCCAAGCTGTCAATAAAAAGCAAATTTTGGTCAAGTGGGAAAAAAAAGATTCAGAGCTCAGGGTGAAACTTAGACTTGCACAGGAGCAAGGTGTTCTCAAAGAACATAAAGGTCTTGGTGCAGGTGCAGGGAGGATCTTAGTTCAGATAGTTAAAACCCTCCCACTTTTCTGGAAGTTCTTTCATTTTCTCAGGGAAGAAAGAAGCAAGGATGTCAGATGAGAGTAAGGGGGAAATGAGCATAGGTTGTCTGAGGAAAAAAAGGTGAAAAAAAATTTTTTAATGTTTTCTTGCTGAGCCCTGGTGGCGTAGTGGTTGTGCGTGGGACTGCGGCCCACTGGGATGGAGGTTCAATTCCAGCTCCACGGAGCAAAGGCTGGGCCTCCTACTCCCACCACGTGAGGGCAGTGATGCCCCCAAAAAAAATGTTTTCTTGGGGACTAAGTGAATAGAAGACTAAGTCAACCTCCTTAAGCCATATTCAGCAGCACATTCAGAGTACAGGAGTAGGTCTAACAGGTGTTGGAGTTTTGTTAACAAGCATAGAGAAGGGCGCTGAGAACAAGGAGTCTGGATACACTCAGGAAAAGTCATACAGTACAGTCCATGACATCTCAACTGGATAAAGAGTAAAGTGATTGGCAGAGGAGGAAGAAGAGGAAGGAGAAACTTGAGTAAGGGCAAAAACTATCAGAATTGTTATGCTTGCGAGGATGGGGCAGAATAGAAGGGGAAGATGTTTGGGAAATTAAAACATATTGAAGTTTTGAGGTGGTGAGACCCTTGATCATGCCAAGTCTAAGACATGGCCAGGGGAGTAAAATGTGGATCTAGAGAGAGAATGAGGCCGAATTGGACTTTGTTATTTATCATCTTTAGATCACACAGGCTGGTGTGCTTCATCTATATATGTGAGTCACCTATGTAGCTATTCATAACACTAAAAATAATGACACCCGTGGTGAAGGGAAGATCAAAACTCAAGTATTAAAAGTACCAAAAAGTGAGAGTACATGTGGAGGAGGTAGATGATTCAAGGGGAGAAGGATGATATGTAGCATTCCACAGCAAGTGTCTGAAATGTGTTGGAATTGTGTTGGAGAACAAATGTGTTGGAGAACAAAGAGAAGCCAAGAGGAGAACTAGCCTGGATCCAAGCTCAGAAGTATGAAGAATGATGAGGGGGAATTTTTTCCAATAGTTTCATTGAAGTCTGATTCATATATCATAGACTTCCCTCGTGGTCATGTTTAAAGAGGTGTATAAAAACCACCACAATCAATTCTAAAGCATCTTCCCCCTCCTATATTCCCCTTAAGCCATTATACAAATTATTGTCCCTGTACATTCTTCTGTGTGTCATAAACTTGGAAATCTATTTTTTAAATGAAAGCAGAACATATATTAAAGATAAAGAAAGAAAACATCACCGACAAGATTTAAGTAAACCAGAAGGAAGAAATTTCTGTTGGGAAAAAAATCAAGAACTATTTAAAACTAGAACAAATCCTGAATGAATCAAGAGTGAGATCAAATGACCAGGTATTCTATCATACTCTAGTTCCATCCACCATAATCAAGTTCACAATTGCCTTAGTCTGGGAGCAAGGTTTTTTGCATCCCTTAGCTGTGGTCAGAGGGGATCCACCAGAGGCTTAATTCCATGTATGGACCCTGCAAGTGGATTTGGTGCTCCCACTGTTATCCATAGCCTTCTGCAAGTTAGGTGCTCACAATTTAAGCTCTGATCTTTCCATTCTTTGGATTTTATTATTTATCATCTCAGGATCGCACACGCTGGTGTGTTTCTTCCATGTGGACTTAGCTGATACCTTGCTTAAATGGCTATTTGTTTGAATACAAGTCTTTAGCACACCAGACATTATTCTTTTTGATAGCCAGCTGGGTGACATCTGCTTCCTTCACTACAATTTGCTGTAAGACCCATATCTTCAGTGACCTCTTCATGAAGGTGAGGATCGAGCCAGAGTCATGTCATAAGAACTAACTTCTTGGGTTAGGACTAGAATTAAGTGGGAGCCCAGAATTCACTCAGTTATCCATGGATTTTGTATTACTCTGGTTCACTATAGAGGTCTCATCATTTTATAACAATGAACATTATCAATCATTCTAGGGGGTGGGGGGTTGGTTGAGAAGGTTACAGAGGAACCCACCTGGGCCTGGTCTATACGACACTTGCTCTGACTCAAGATTTGAGTCACCCCAGCCCTCCAAACAGGCCCCCACACCCGATGGACTCGTGGTCTGTCATCTGCAAAATTCCCCATAGCCTTGGATTATTTTCTGGACATTGTTTTTCATCTTCTTTCACATGTGCCATCATCTACCCCTTTGGGCTTTAATTCACCTTATAAAACTTACGTCTTTTTCCATGGGCTCAGACTCATCTATTCCTTTCTCTACCGACTCCTCACCACGTTTCATGCAGGGGATCACACCCTGTCACCGCTCTGATTTCTGTTTACCAATGATTTCCTCAAAGAGGCTTCTGGATACTTAGATCATATCTTAGCTCTTGAAGGAACAAGTCTTTTACAAAGAGAGAGCAGGGAATTGAGACACAGAAGAAAAGTGAGTAACACAAGTCTATGCAGATAGAATCACATGAAGTTTGTCTAAATGAAAATTCACATAAGCACAAGGAATATGATGGCAAACCTTATCATCTCAACCCCATCTTTGGACAGATTGCCTCTGTTCTGAGGCTCAAAACACACCTCCAAGGGAAGAATTACTGGTATCCTCATGGAAACAGGCCCCTGGATATCATTTTCTAATACCCAAGAAGCCAGACTCCATTGTCACATGAATTCTGAAAAGGTCTTTGTATTTATACATATATCACAACAGCTGACAGTCCAGTAACACAAGTGTAAGAGCCTGTCTGCAAGCAATCACCAAGTCTTATAATTAGTCCTGGTAAAAGTGTGGCTACTTCATAGGTACGCTCCTTCATGTACCCTTGAGACCAAAACCAGTGGTGCCCAACCTAAGATGACAGTAATGGAGACAACACAAAAGGTCAAAAAGCTACTTTGAATTCAGTAATGCTTCCAAACGAATTAATATCCTACTCAGCCAAACAAATTCTACATATATGTTCAAATTAGCCATTTTAAAATATGGGAATGTCCTATTCTTTTTGTCTAGAAAGGTACTGCCAGAGGTTCATACATTTGGAATGGCTGGTGTTAAAGTAAATGGACAATGTAATCAATAATGTCATCATCTGAGGTTTTCATAAAGATTCAAGATGGTGTGGTGAAGATAAAGGTATATAGAAATTATGAGTCCAGGAAAATGTCCCCTACCTATAATTCTAGGACACTAAATGATCAGTACTTTCTAAGGTCCCCATGTCCTTTTCTACAAGAAGGTGATTCTCCAAGAATAAGATAAAGGATGGACCTTGAGAACATTATGATAGATTCAATGAACCAGACACAAAAGGTTCAGATATCGTATGATTTTGCATATATGAAGTACCTAGGATAGATAAATTCAAAGAGTCAGAAAGTAGAACAGAGAGTACTAGGAGCCACAAGGAGAGGGTTATACTGGGCAATATTTCTGTTACACAGTGTTGAATGACAATAGAGTTTGGGGTAGGAAATAATACCCCAAAGAAGTCTGGAAATAGATCAAAAGTTATGTGGAATTACACATTTAAAAGCAGTAAGCTTTACATTATGGATATGCTGTCATAATTTTTCCATTGCTTCTTTTTGCATAAAAGTATATATATTATATAATGCACTTTCACAAGCAACATAAATACAGAAGCATTCAATAAAGTATTACTTGTAAAAGTAAAAATTTACAAACGTGGTTGGAGAAACTATGATACATACACACAAGAAAGAAATGCAGGTGCGAAGGAAATAAGGAAGATCACTAAAAACTTGTATAGAGTGATTTATAGAATATATTATTAAGTCCAATAAAATACAGAATGTCTTACTTTTGTGACCGCATGAAAAGGAAACTTTTGCTTTTGCCCCAAAATAGAACATGGGAAGAAAAAGCCATATTTTATTTAAGAGCTAACTAATGGAGTCACAGGGTAAGACAAATGACTAATGTGCTCTACTGCTAACAGAAAAATTCATGGTTCAAGTCCACCCAGGGGATCTTTCGGAGAAAGACCTGCTGATCTACTTGGGAGACATCAGTCATTGAAAACCAAATGGAGCAGAGTTCCACTCTCACACTCATGGAGTTGCCATTAGTCAGAGTTGACTAGATAGCGATTGATTTTTCTGATAGGGGTGGTATATAAATAGACCAGTCCTCTTGCCCTCTGAATCAGATAATGCTGAGATAAAAAAATTTACAATAATTCCTGGAGTTCTTCACCAGTCTTATTAAGCTCCAGCTTTGAGTGGTAATTGATAACACTCTATCTCATTTCTGCACTACCTTACTGGCATTTCCTGGGACCATCTCCCAAATAAATGATTTGCACCTGAATCTTTATCTGAATCTGCTTCGCAGAAAATTCAAAATAAGCACATGTCCAAATTTAAATGTCACATATCCAGTTAGGTAGGAGCCTGAAATTCAGAGGAGAAGTTCAGGTAATCAATGAGTCCTTAAAAACAACAAAAAGTTGGGCTGAACCCCGGTGGCATAAGTGGTTGAGTGCAGGACTGCGGCCCGTGGGCTTGGCAGTTCAAATCCAGCAGCAGCTCTCAGGAGCAGCACTGGGTAGCGCCCACAACCACCAGAGGCAGTGATACTCACCAAAAAAAAAAAAAAAAGTTATTGCGTTGGTTTGGATGATCTTCTGCAGCCAGGTAGATGACCTGAGGGAATGTTTCTCTCTTATCTGACACTTTGGCAGACTGACTGGAAGCCTGGATTCAGCCAGAACAGTTGACCACAGTGCCCAGAGTACTTCCACATATTGTCTCCTATCATGGCAGATTACACGGTTTCTCTGAGCTTCCAGAGTGTTCCAAAAGACATGAAATCAAAGCTGCTACTTTCTTAAGACCCAGAAACTGCTATAGTTTCATTTTTGCCTGGATCAAAATAGTCAAAGAGCCTACCCAAAGAGAACACAAATTCCTCTCCCCCAATGGGAAGTCTGTGACTGCTATTAGTCAGTCACAGCATGAGAACACCAAATATGTGATATGAGAAGAGAAGAAGTCTAAACACAGAAATGTCTCATGATTAGAAACCTGTGAGGGAAGGAAGAACCTGCAACAGAGATCAAGGAGACACAGGAATAGAGACGATCATATGTTACTAATAAGTCAGTACGATGAGAATTAAGAGTCAACATTGGATTGAATGACACAGACATCATTGAGAATCTTGACAGAAGCAATTTGTTAAGTTTTAAAAGATTGGTTGTTTTGCGAGAGAATGGTATAGAAAGAAATACCATTTTTGAATATTGGCAGTCCTTTAGAAGATTTTTGCTAGGAATTGGAACAGAGAAGTGTGTCCGCAGCTGGTGTGGGAAGTGGGGTTAGCATTATATACCTGTGTATTTTTCTCTAATTCCTAACTTTCATTTGACATAACCCACTTCTGGATCAAGACTTACATAAAGGATGCATACTGGTTACAAACAGAAAAGAAAGAACACAAATCTCCATCTTGGACACATATTGCAATCACCTCAGTCCTCAAGGTTGTTGTTCTTTTTATTAGGTATTGTGGCAGTCATGTAATCTGGTATCAATTTGAGGATTAAGAGTGTAGGGGTGGAGTGTAGCCTGTCAATCTAGAGATAACCAATGAAATCTGTGTGGGAATGATTTCCCCTGAGAATTCTGGAAAATTAAACTGTATTTTCCCCCTTGGAGGTGAGAGACTCACTATTCAGTCCCTAGGAGATGCTCTACAGACAAGACACAAGGCTGAATCCCTATGAGACATCCTGAAGGAGAAGTCACATGGGTTTACCCCGATGGAACCAGACCTCTGAAGCTGGAAAAGCCACATAGAGACTCTTGCCAGTGCTGAGATGCTTGAGAAGCCACAGAGAGGTCCCTGCCAGTGCTGAGATGCTGAGATGCTCTCAACATTGGATCCTAAGACTTCCTTACCCACTGGTCTGTGATTGTTCTGCATTTGACATCATTGCATGTGCCTTGTGAATCTGAAGACTTTATAGACTGGTATCAGACATAAGGGCTAATATCAGACTGTGGGCTTGGACTGGACTGGGATAGGATGTTTTCTTAATGTACAGCTGCTCTTGTATATAAAGCTTTGCCTTATATACATAGGTGTGCTTATGTATCTGTTTCTCTAGTCTGCCTGAACTAACACAGGCACGACTGAGTAAGTTCCAACACATAACAACCTTATTGTACAATACAATGAAATGTTGCTTGACCTTGTAGCGTCCTCACAATAACAGCAACATTTTCTGCCTATGGCTGCAGCCAGTCTATCTCATGAAGGGCATTCCTTCTTCATGCTCACCTTCTTCTTCTCCAATCATGGGGTGTCTTCTCCGGGGCCTGGTCCCTCCTGATAGCCTATCAAAATGCATGAAACAAAGTTTCACCATCCTGAATTCTAAAGAGCGTTATGACTGTATTTCTTCCCAACAGATTTGTCCCCTTTTTTTTTTTTTTTTGACAGATCATGGTATAGTCAGTGTGTTCGTGTATATCCTTTGATCTTTCTTATCCATTGTCCAGCTTACGCACACATAAAAACCAAAGCCAAACTCACTACCACCAGGTCCGTGCCGACTCACAGCAACCCCAGAGGACAGCGTGGAACTGTCCCCGCGGGTTCCCAAGACTGTGATTCTTTGTGCGAGTTGAAAGCCTCATCTCTCTCCCACAGAGCAGCTGTGTTAGAACTGCTGACCTTGCAGTCAGTAGTCCAGGGTGTAACCATTTATAGAAGGCAATTAAAACTATTTGGCAGGCTGAGCCCCGGTGGCGTAAGGGGTTGAGTGCAGGACTGCGGCCCGCGGCCTTGGCGGTTCAAATCCAGCAGTGGCTCTCAAGAGCAGCACTGGGTAGCGCCCACAACCACCAGAGGCAGTGATGGCAACATATATATGTATGTGTGTGTGTGTGTGTGTGTGTGTGTGTATATATATATATATATATATATATATATATATATATATGGCTTAGGTTCGGCACTTTATTACTCAAAGTGGCATCTTTGTTTTTTCAATCCTTTAAGAGGATCTCTTGCAGCAGATTTTCCCATGCAATGCATCATCTGATCTCTTTATCATTGCTTCTCTGGGAGTTGACTGTGAATCTGAATAAAATAGAATCCTTGAAAATGTGTTTTTTTTCCCCATTTATCATGACATCACTTATTGGTTCAGTTATAAGGCCCAGTTGGTCCATCCTACGCTCTGTGTATCATGGGCATTTGGGACTTTTCACAGCTCCCCCAAATGATTCATTATTTGAAACATGAAACGATTGTTAAGAAGTACTGTTACAAGGAAAAGAAATCAAACTAGATGAGATGGAGCAATACTTGACCACATCTTGCTGCCGCCCTTCTCTCACGACCAGTCGCAAACGTTGACAAAGGTGTTTTTTCTACAAAGTGTAGGTGTTTCATCTCCTCTCCAATACAATAAACCAGGAGGCCTCTGTCACAGTTCAACACTGACACAAGGGAGGAAATCTTTTCTGCCACCTCAGTACACAAACTGAAAAATGGTCATGGAATTCACAAGTTAACTCATGGATTATATATGACAAGACACAGATTTTTTTTCTTGCATCCTTGCTAATACACATGCTATTGTGAAATTGTTATGTGCCAACCCATATTGAGGTAACTAATTTTTATCTATCCAGACACTTGGCCGAGAAATTGTTTCATACCATCTGAAAATCAAAAGTCCAGATATTTATGATCATGATTTTAATTTATCAACTCTATTACAGATCAGGGATTATAGTGCAGGAATTGACTATTTGAATGGCAGAAAATTGAATCCAATCATAATAGAAAAAAATTACTGACAAAATGGCTGCCTACATCCAAGTATGTTCGAAGCTACCTGATATAAACAACTTTCTAACCTTGAAATGCTCTTTCCTGGAAACGTTTTGCTCACTTTGCTTGCTTTTGGCAAAGAAGTGTGTGGATTGTTTAAAAAAAAACTTACAGTTATGCTATGAATACAGTTTTGGTTTTCCCTTGAGATTCAGCATTCTCTGGGGATAGATGTCCTTATGGACTGAGCTGTTTCACCCCAGAGAGGTATTTTGAAGTCCTAACTCATCTACTAGTGAATCTGACTTCATTTGGAGACAAAGGACTTTTCTTTGCCAATATTATCAGTTCAGTTAACAAAGGTACATCGGCGAATGGGTGGATCCTAACCTAATCCCTTCTGAGTGATCTTGTATGAATGAAAGAAAGGGACAGACAGAAAGATCGCAAGCACAAAGAGAAAGGACCACCCCTTTATAAACCAAGAAACATCCAGAGCTGAGTTGGTTTTTTCCTAGAGCTGACACTGTACTCACTATCATTGAGCCAATATTGAAAAACAAAGGGGATGTTGCTTAGTAGACTAAGCCTGATCCAAGGTGTGGTATTTTCCATTGCCTCCTAAGCATGTGAGAAGTGAATGTTGCATAAAGAAGCCTCAGGGAAAATCGAAGCATTTGAATTACGGCATTCGAAAGAATATTGAAAATACTATGGACTGTCAAAAGACCAAACCAATCTGTCTTGTAAGAAGTACATGAGATGGGTCTTGAGAGGCAAGGATAGCAAAACTTGGTCTCTTGTCCTTTGTTATCAGAAGACACCGGTCTGTTTTTCTGGAGAAGAACATCATGCTTGATAAAGAGGAGCGACAGTGAAAAAGTGAAGAGCTCTAGACAAGATGCATTGACTCAGTGACTCCAACAATGACCTCAAACTTCTGAACAATTCTGAAGATGGTGCAAGACCAGGGAGTGTTTCGTCCTGTTGGATGTAGGGTGGCGATAAGTTGGAAATGACTTCAGGGCACCCGACAACAACATGCTGGCTCTTGAATTAACAGTGCTTCTCTCTCTCTAGAGTTGTCAAGACTAACTCTTTGAGCAAGTAGACTGTCTCCTCTTTCTCCCAAGGAATGCTTGATGAGTTTGAATCACCCACCTATGGCTAGCAGCTCAATGCCTCACCCACAGCAGCACCAGAGCTCAGAGAGGAGGGGATTTTCTTGAGTACACCCCTCATCCTCTTAGCTCATCTTTCCATTTATAAAAGGTTCTATCGGGCTGAGCCCCGGTGGCATAGTGGTTGTGCGTGGGACTGCGGCCCACTGGGACGGAGGTTCAATTCCAGCAGTGGGGCTGGGCCTCCTACTCCCACCACCGAGAGCAGTGATGCCCCCCCCCCAAAAAAAAAAAAAGGTTCTATCATGAAATTGCTGGGGGGTTACATTTCAGATCATCATCGTGGTATTCAATAATGTAAATGACTTATCAAACCTCCCAAGGGTGGGTGTCCCATGATCCCCTTTTTTCTCTTCACCCTCATGTGGAATAGTATCTTCCCTTTCACCTAAGTTAACCTCTGTCTGCCCTCTAATCTATGACTTTCTCTTGCTGCCTCTCCCACCCTGGTAAGCATCCATGTCTGTTTCTTTTGATATGAAAACAAGTATCTTGATTTTTATTTTTTATTTAAAACCAGTGGTCTCATACAATATCTGTCCTTCTGGGAAAGCAAGATAAAGAGGAAGCTGCCTGGAAAGAGAACAAACCAAATGGAAATACTGATAATGTGAATGCATTGTGAAATTGTAACCAAAGCCACAGAATGATTAATATCGCAATTGTTAAATGAGAAATGATTTAACTTTCCTCCAAATCCATCTATATCATGAGCCATTTCACAGTGCCATCATTATTCTTAAGCAATGCATAGTGCTCCATTGTGTGTATGGATCATAGTTTATCTATTCTTCCACAAACACTCATACTTCTTATGTCCTGTTTTTCTGGCATCTGCTAGATCTAGGTTCCACTAAATATGACAGAAATAATGTTTCCTTGTTTAGTTTTCCTTATTACTGTTGGTAAAGTTTCTATAATCATATAGCATGATTATAGAATTCTATAATATGATTATAAAGTATCATCGATTGATTACCTACATCCACTTTGAAACTGGAAGCAATCCAAAGATTTCACTGTTGGGCCTGATTCTGTTAAGGCCCTGAGAATGAATTCAATGCCCCACTGTCCATCAGCAGAATTGACTTACTCCTGCTTGGTAAGGTGGGTGAAGGAGATGATGGAGAAGAAGCAGGCTCCAGACTGATGCAGCTATACAAGTACTCTTTGGGGCCTTCTTCTGGGAATACAACTTAGGCTGCCTTTGAAGTCCACTTGCTGGCTCCACTGCAAACCCTGTCTAGGACATGGGAAGAGCTCCTCAAAATCACAAAGAATCTCTTCGGAGTAGCAAGGAACAATGCAAATACCCTTCGTTCTAAGCGAAAAGAGGCAGGATTAAGCTGGTGAGATACTAAGCTCCTCCATTGAAAAATAAGAGAAGGAAGAAATTACCTCCTCCATTAAAAAATGAGGGCACATCATTCAGGCCTTCTCAGTGAAGAGGCTACTTAGAAATAAGTCAATTGCCTCAGAAGCACAGACCCAGCTTGGGCTGGGGGAATACCCCAGCGCATACATACTTACGAGAACCGCAACCTAGTCCTGCCGCTGCCCACTGACTAAGCACAAACAGACAGCCTTCAGAAGCTCTGTAAATCAGTTTCCTCCTGTGTAACATGGGAAGAGAACTCAATCATTCAAACATGTGCTCCGACATCCTCAAAGCGAGAAAAAATCTGCTCTGTACAACTCACCACAACTCAGAGGAGAAAAAGTGAAATAAACAAATTCGTTCTCAATCTTGTCCCTCTGAGGAAATATGAGGTTGCTGTGAGGTGCCGTTGAATTGGTTCTGACGCAAAAATAACGCACCTCTCATGCCAAGAGAAACATCCAACTAGCAGTTTTATAGAAAAAGCGGGGGGTGGGGGGAGAGTTGGTTTTGCAGCATCAAGAAAGCAGTGAAGAAGAATTGTTTACTAAGACTTAAAAACAGATGCCCTTTGCCCTTGCTTCTTTCCCCCTCCCAGCCCCTCTTCTGACCACCGGGTGTTAGCTCTGAGCACCCTTAGGACACGTCAACCTTTAGCCTGCTCCAACCATTCTATCTCCTAAGTCAAAGGCTGGTAAATGAGGAGACTCTAGACCCAACTGGGGACCTGTGACTGCACAAGTTCTTGCTTACCTAAACTCCAATGGATGCTGGGTCACTCACCCAGCAACTCTGCAGGAGAGGAGTCCTGATGATCTGCTTACTATTTTGCCCTCATGAAGGGATCATTGCAGACAGGAGCACTGGAGGAAAGTGTGGTGAAGAAAGCAGATGGTACCCAACTACCTAAAAGAATGACACCTGGGGTCCTCAGTTTTGTTTTAAAACAGCCATTTAAGCGGGGTGTCGGCTGAGCCCACACAGAAGGAGTCCACCAGCCCAGGTGATCCAAGGATTGTAAATAACCAAAGCCAAGATCAAGAAGAGAATGGTATTAGAGCTTCCACGTTGAGCACCCAGTGTGCAGACGGCTATGGATGAGAGTGAAAGCCAAAATCCATTCGCAGAGACCCCTCTCAGACTACGCCTTCAATGAACGCCCTCGAACCACTGACCAGGGATGTGAACAGTCTTGCCTTCAGACAGAGTACATTAGATGATGGATTACAACAGATAAATACCCCAGGACTCCAAACTCACTGCCATCGAGTCAGTGTTGACGCATTGTGACCCCTTATAGGTTTCCCAGACTATAGCCGTTGGGGGGAGTATAAAGCCCAGTGTCTATTCCAAGGAGCTGCTAGTGGTTTCAAACTGCCAGCCATGTGGATTGCAGCCCAATTTGTAACCACTATGCTACCACAGATACGGACAAGTAGGTGAAAATATAATATGGTATCATTTGTTTACCCTTTTGATGCATTTGTAATTTATTCTAGTTTCTATCATCTTCCTGGTTTCCCTTAGATTAAGGTTTTCCCATGTTTTATTCTGTCGTCATGGAGAGGGGAGGTGTCGTGTGATTTTCTTTACTTGAAATAAAGGATAGGTAAATTCATCGAGACAATAACTAAATGAATATTTCTTTATAGTTTGGGCAGGGGATACTGGGGGGCAAACAGGGAGCTAACAATAATGAATATAAGAATGAAGAAAATATTCTAAAAGTAATTGTAGTTATTATTACAGAATTCTTTTTAATACATTGAATTGTATGGAATTGTTATGGTAAATGAATTATATGCCAATAAAACCTTTTTAAAAGAAATTTAAAAATTAAAGAATAACAATAATTAATCACAATATAGTCCACAAAGCCCTATGAGAGCTTCAAAGGTACCAGTAGATCACACAGGAGGCAAAGATATAAAAACATTGTTAGCTTTGGCTGAACACCTTTCGGGGCTTTAGCCAGAATTGGAATCCCCCTGCATTCTAGATTAGTGAAGCTGCTATTGGGGCCTCTGTCAATGTTTCTCAGTCAGTCCACCTGGTGCCTGAGAATTGGCATTTTCACCAGTTCCCAGATAATGTGATGCTGCTGCCCTGAGAGCCACAGTCTGGAAGACTTTTCAACAGGCCGCAGGGCAGGCGGAGAACACCCTGAGGAACACAGGGAAACTTGCAGCCCTCAAACTGATTCTGACTCATAGCAATCCTGGATAGAGTCTGCAAGGCTGTACACCTCTATGCGAGTAGACAGTCTCGTTTCTCACCAGTTCCTAGGTTTGATACACCAACCTTGAGGTTAGCAGTTCAACATTTCCCTGAGGATGTTGTCGGGTGCCTTATATCAACCCTATGGGTCAGAGCAAAACTACTCCATAGGATTTCCAAGCCGCCAAATCTTTGTGGAAGCAGTCTGCTACATATTCCTCCCGCAGCTCAGACCACCGACCTTTGGGCTAGCCACAAATTGCTTCAGTTCTGAGCCATCAAAACTCTTTGCAGGAGCACAGGTAAGTGCATCCACATACAGTTGGGGGTTAAAAAATACGTCCTAAAGGACATGGGCTTGCACAGCATCCTAAATAACAGGTAGGACCTAGTCTAGCTACTGAGTGTGATGGATAGCTGAGCCTGGTGCTCAGGTAAGTTACAAGTGCTCTTTGTGTGGCCGGCTTAGGCATCATCAGTCATCAGAATGGCTTGGAATATAGGCACACTTAGTTTGCAGGCCTTGAAGAAGCCAAAGTCAAGGACTGGTTGTTACCATGACAACAAAAAGTCAAGTCCAAGCCTAAAAATTCAGATCAAGGATAAATTAGGAAGTCAGATGGCACTACGGAGAGGGGAGAAGCTGATGGGATGGGGAAGGCTAGAAGGAGATAGTTTACAACTATCTTGTGAGAAAACAAAGTGGAAATCACTGCAGAACCAACACACAGAGACAATATAGCATAAAGCAGCAGCCTTCAACCTGTAGGTTGCAACCCCTGTGGGGGTCCAACAATCCTCTCACAAGGATCGCCTAAGACCATCAGAAAACATATTTCTGAAAGTCTTTTTTTATATATTGAAAAAGTTTATATTTAGCATTAGCCAGCTGGGCTCAGTTTAGAGGATTCCAATTTCATTGGCACCATCTAAAGCATCATAGTCAGGAGCCAATCAAACATATGCCTTCTTCTCACTGTCAGGCCTGATCAAGGTGTTGACCTTGGCTACGTCAATGTCATAGAGCTTCTTCACAGCCTTTTTGATCTGGTGTTTGTTGACTTTGACATCCACAATGAACACAAGTGTGCTGTTATCTTCGATCTTCTTCATGGCAGACTCTGTGGTCAAGGGGAACTTGATGATGGCATAATGGTCCAACCTAGGACAGAGGTAAAAGGGGTCAACTGGCCTGGGCCCAGAATAAGGCATGTATGTGTCCTCTTTGGGTTCTGATGGTCTTAGGAACTGCAACGTCACTCCTCTTTCTGTAGCCAAGCAGGTCCACCAACATGCAGATACGCCCAGGTGTGAAGACCCCATGCTACACCATGCTTCAACACAAAATTTCACTTATTTGACATTAGACATAAATACTTCACAATATATAATTACATCTTGTTTTGTGATTAATCACTGTTTTAGTGATGTTCAATTTAAAACAATGAAAATATATCATGATGATTCATGACAGTAGCAAAACTAGAGTTATGCAGTAGCAACAAAAATAATTTTATGGCTGGAGGTCACCACAACATGAGGAACTGTATTAATGGGGTTGCAGTCTGAGGAAGGTTGAGAATCACTGACTTAGAGGACTAAGCATGGCCTTTAAAATTGCACATATTTGAGTTAAAATACATTGAAATATGTGTTGAATGATCAATTTCTGAAAATATTTTCATGTCCTACATATTCTGTAGCCTTGAGACAATCATGTATCTGCCCCTCCAGGTGAGAAAATAGCTGTCACCTCGAATCGTTCATGCCACATAACATCAGCGGAAGTCCTGCACTATGGAAAATAAAACACCTATAATGAGGTTTCAAAAAGTTAATGGAGAAGTGGAGCTTTCTCCATGAACTTTAAAAAAAATCATTTTATTGGGGGCTCATACAACTCATGACAATCCATACATACTCCATTGTATTTGTACATTTGTTGTCCTCATCATTTTCTTTTGCGGGGGGGAGCATCACTGCCCTCTGGTGGTCGTGGGTGCTACCTAGGACTGCTCTTGAGAGCCACCACTGGATTTGAACCGCCAAGTCCAGGGGCCGCAGTCCCGCACTCAATCACTTACACCACCGGGGCTCAGCCCCCTCATCATTTTCATAACATTTGCTTTCTACTTACTTCCTTAGTATCAGTTCCTCATTTCCCCCCTCCTTCTTGCTCCCCCCTCTTTCATGAATGCTTGAAAAATGATAAGTTATTATTATCTTATCATAGTTTACACTGTTCAATGTCTCCCTTCACCCACGTCCCTGTTGTCTGTACCCCAGGGAGGAGGTTATATGTAGAACTTTATAATCAGTTCCCCCTTTCTACCCCACCTTCCCTATATCCTCCCGGTATCACCACTCTTCAACGCTTCCTCTCCCTGCCCCCCCCCCAATTATCATGATCCCAATTCTACCTTACAAATCCAGCTAGACCAGAGGATGTACAGTGGTACAGATAGGAACCGGAGGGATTCCAGGACAGATGATCCATGAACTTTTTAAAGCCTCTTTGTAGTTCTCTATGCATGTACATAATGGTTTTAAATGGGTGGATGAATGAGCAGATGAGTCTACATCTCATCATATTCTGATGGAGTAATTTCAGCAAAGGTCCTTCATTTCCCCAGTTTCTCTTGAAAAAGTAGAGATAATAATAGCTAACGTGAAGAGCTAACTAGTGAGGATTAAATGAAGCAAAGTATATACAGCCTTCATGGTGATTAGTATAAACTCAATCATAGTTAGCATTTTAGATCACTTCTGCCGGGCCATTCTAAGCAGGTCATTTCCGGAAAAAAGCACACGTAGTGCTATCAAGTCCATTGCAGCTCATAGCGACACTATGAGACAAAGTCGAATTTCCCCATAGGGTTTCCAAGGGTGTCATTGCTTTATGGAAACAGACTGTCAGAACTTTCAACACGGCTGGTGGCTTCCAACTGCCACAAGCTTAGCAGTCAGACACTTAAGCCCTGTGCCATTGCTGACAAAGCCCGCCTTGGGCATCTTGCCCATTTGATACTTTTGACACTTTTCTTTCTTTCTTTTAACATCATTCTGTAGGGGCTCTTACAGCTCTTATAACATCCCATACATCAACTGCAGGAAGCATAATTGTAAATATGTTTCCATCACCATTTTCTAAACATTTATTTTCTATTTGGGTCCTTGGTTTCAGCTCCTCTTTTTTCCCCTCCCTCCCCACCCCCACCCGCATGGCTCCTGGAGAAATGATAAATTATTATTGTTTTCATATCTTATGGCGACTGCTGTTTCATTTCACCCATGTTTCTGTTGTTTATCCCCCTGGAGTGGGGCGGGGGGGGAGGTTATCCATCAATCACTGCCACCAGTTCTCCCTTCCTCATGTCCTCCCTCCACCTTCCCCCTAACCTCCTGGTATTGCTACTTCCATTTCTGTTCCTGAGGGGTTTACATGACCTGGATTTCCTGTGTTGTGAGCTTTTAACCATACCAGTGCACATGCTTCAGTCTAGCCAGAATTGAAAGTTAGGGTTGAGGTCATGATAGTGGGGGGGTGAGGAAGTTTCATAGAACCAGAGGAATAATGTGTATTTCATCAGGGCTATACTGTATCCCGGCTGACTCACCCCTTCCTTATGACCCTTCGATGAGAGCATGTCCTATTGTCTACAGATGGGTTTGAGCCCTCATTCTCAACCTTCTCATTTGACACTTTTCTGATAGACCTTAGTCTCCCTGAATGCTTCAAGGTCTTTGCCTAGCTGCTGCACAATTAATCTGAATCCCTCCCAGCTTCTAGCAGGCCTGCATATTAAATTCCCTTTCCTTTTGATTCACTCTGAACTGCCTTCGGACTCCAGGCCTTGCTCTCCTGCCTTCACAGACTACGCCCCACTCCTCCTATGGACGGAGAGAAGAGCATGAGAACAACACACAAGGACCATTATCTTGGCTAGAAGTTGGCGGTTCAGAGGTGAGGCTGGAGTCAGGAGACTGTGATGGGGACTCTGGTGTCCACGCAGATCTGAAATGACCTCAGTGACTGGTAAGCATGTAATGCTTTGACCTTGGCAATTTTCTCTCCTGAAAGTTGTGATGGGTGATAGTGCAAAATATAAATTTTTTTTTAAAAAAAAGTCATGCCCATCATCCTCTCTCCTCGTGGGACATGAGTTCCCCCCAGTATCTGTGTGCTGTCTCCTCAAATCAGTACTCCGACACTCTGAGACTGCATCTCCCCGCTCATCCTGCTCTGCAGCTGTTAATGAGCAACAGAAATATAATTAAGGCTTTTCATTTAACAATGAATCAACCAAAGCACTTGGGGAAGATGTGACATTTGCAAGAACATTTACATTTTTGTGTTAAAATATTATTTTAAAACTTCACACTATATCACCGAATACAAATCTGGGAGGAATTAAGCATTGCATTTCATGTAACTGCGTATCCTAGGCTTTGTTAAACCTTGTGCTCATCAAAACCCAGGACTGGCATTGGAAGGGAGGCAAAAGGAGTGACTCCGGATGGGGAGAGAAGTAGACGTACATAAATCAAATGTGGTCCTTAGCACTTACGTGTCTAGTGTGCGAGTATATTGGATGACCCAAGCGCTTTGACTAGATGCACTACCCTAGGGGTAAAATATGAATTTCTAAAAAGAATAGAAAGGCAAAACACTCACCAGCTTGACAAGAATGTGGCCAGGGATCCTGGCTCGTCAGTGAATTGCTTCTAATCTTCTCTTCCTGACAGCTCATTACTTTCTTTCCTAAACATGCTTTATGCTAGACTACCTTCTCCGGGGCTGAGGGGGAAAAAATGAAGTGAACCTTATGAAATATACAGTTCAACTACTCCTCTACATAGACACTGGGAAAGCTCATCATTTAGGGGATGCCTACAGAGACAGATGGGGGCCTGCCTGGGTGAGGAATGGCAAGGGACTAGCTGCCCGGCCAGAAGTGCTCCCTGCCTTTTCTAGCCTTTCACGTCTCTCGGTTCCCTTTCAATTTAGGACTCTGACAAAGAAACCAATGCAGGGACTTTAGAAATGCACCTTTTCCATTCCCTGGGAAGTACTTTGTCCATGTAGACCTAGTCAATATCATATTTGAGATGAACTGCTCCACTGAATTGTGCTTAAAGTGTGAGGAGGGCTCCTTTGGCGAGTCCTCATGCTAGAAACTTACTGGGTGCAGCTCTCATCTTGTTCTTCTCAGCGCGGTGCAGTCTGCTTCTCTCCTCAGAGGGGTAAGGTTTTTGACACCTCCAAAAGTGGCTGAGCAAGGGCAATTATGCTTCTGTGATCCCTCCCTCCCCCCACCCCGCACTGGTTTTCTTATGCTCCATTTTTATTTGATTGTTAGGGTTTGGTTGTCACAGTGGCTACTCATTGGGCTGCTAAGTACAAGGTAAGCAGTTCAAAAATACCAGCCCCTCCTCAGGATAAAGAGGAGGCTTTCTACTCCCATAAAAAGCTATAGCTTTGCCAACCCACAGTGACAGATCCACCCTGTCTTATAGGGTCACCACGAGTCAGCAGCAACTCAATGGCCATGAGTGTAGCTTGCTTTTATATGGTATGCTCAAATCAGATGACTTTAAACAACATATTGGTAATTGAATCATTATTTTCAGATCAGCTTTTCTTTTTCATTGTCCTTTCTGGAGTCAAGTATCTCCCCAGGACAAAGTCACAAATGGGGGTGGGGTTGTAGTGGGATGTAAGACCTTGAGGGAAGGTGTGTTGATCAGGGTGTGGATTCAGACATGTGCACCAGAAACCAGAAATAACTCTGGTTTAAGCAAGATAGAAATATGTTTCTCTCTCATTTGAAAGTTTCCCTCAACAACATGATTCAACGTGGTTTTGATAAAGGTCTAATTCCAAATATGAGGTAGGAAGGAAGGAGAGAGGTGAAGGAGAGGCTCGTTTCTTCTGAATTTCATGACCTGGAAGTGTTATATCTCATTTTGTTTATATTCCTGTTGACTAAAATTTAATGGCATGGACATACCTAGTCTTTAGTTAGGAATAACTGTCCTGAAAATGTAATTGGAGGCTGCCATTATATCCAGGTAATTTCCCACATGACAATCATGCAGTGACAACACTTCCAGCCTTGGAACCAAGTTCTTTCCATGATGTGGCATTTGTGAGAAGTGCCTCCTTCATTGTATGGTCCTGTACTTGGGTATACAGATTTCCTGATCTTGGGAAATGTTTTACATAGTATGGTGTTATTTAAAAGAAATGATACATAGGGGAATTGTGCTTGCATTCATGGTGGTGGAATAATTTGGAAAAGGATATCAATACTAGTTACACAACATGAAGAGTACAATCAATGGCACTGAATCAGACATATAGAAGTTTTTGAATTGGAGAATGCTTTGTTGTGTGTATTTTTGCCACAATAAAATTATACCAGCACTAACAATGATGCATACAAAGAAGAAAAATGTTCTAACATTGATTGTGGGGATGACTGTACAACTCTTCTTGATATGGTTGAATTATGTGATATGCAGATGAAATTCCAACAAAACTATTTAAAGGTTAACTACCCAGATAATCGAAGACAAAAAAAAATTTTCAAGTTCTTAAAAATCTGAATGTTTGTCTTTTAGTGTTTGAATCACAAACACTCATCTTTGTGAGGAGTCTCGCATTACTTGTATGGTACAAAGTGACACTAGTAGGCTCATCTGCTCCACCTGCCTGGTCATCATGTGTTGGAAGAAAGAAGTGTTGGTTTCATGAGCTTCTGAAGTCACTGTGTAATGAGATAATGGTTAGCAATAGTCAGTGGTGGGATTCAGCCGGTTCACACTGGTTCTGATGAAACAATACCTAATTTTTTGTTGGGTTCAGTGAACTCGTGGTTAAAATGGTACTTAATCAGGGTTCTTCTCTCTTAGGTTTGCAGATGCCCAGCTGCTCAATGTGGAAATCACAAATTTACATTCCTTACTCTTTTTTACACATTCATCTGTTCAATCACATATTCTATGTACCGAAGGTAAAGTTCATTCCACCTATAGGAATGACAAAATAGAATGATGCTTGTAATATTTACTTATTCATTTCATAAAACTTTTAATGTTATACTTTTAATGAAACACATTTTTATTCTGTTGCATTTTTTTAATGGGCCTCAATCAAAAAATGGAGAATCGCTAATCTAAGACATGCCTCGCTCCATGTTGAGATAAATTCTGGCAAATTCCCATGGTGACAGGATTGTAAACTCATTCAGAAGAGGTTTCACATGATACCTTGTTTGTTGAGCAACTCCAAGATTGAACTTTCCATTACTCAAACAGAGCATCAGGAGAAAAAGACCAAAAAGAACAGAGGGTAACACACTGTCATTCATTTCCCATGAGATATTAGGAGTAAATTATGCAATTCCTAAAAGTGTTCAAAGAACTAAAATTAGGGTCAGAACAATTGCAGTACATTCAGCAGAAGCCAAAAGTGGTTTTCAAAGATGAACCAAATGTGCTAAAGAAGAAAAGCCACCTGCATCAAATCTAGTCAAAACAATGACTCGTATCTGATTGGTCCGCCTCTGTAGGAATGGGCTCCTACTCGTACAGTGAAGAGGTGGCTCAGGATAAGTCACATGGATGATGATGCTCGGGTAAAGGCAGAGAACCTGGCAGGTGAGGATCCCAATCCAAAAGCGAAGTGGAACTTTCTTAAACAACAGTTTTATTGATTTTGTCCATTGTTTAATTTTCCACTGATATTTTAACTCTTAAACATTCTCATTTTGTTTGTCTCTTTTACTCTCAGTTAAGTATTGACTGTATGAAATAAACTACCTTTCAGTAGGTTTTGTTGCTGTCATTTTTAATACTTAAAACTGTCATTAGGATGGTTATGTAATTTGAATCCCACCCCGGATGATAACCACAGTCCTGATATAACCCTACCCGGATCTCAGTGCTGAATAGGCCTGTTCTCTGTGTCCTCCCCACTATTCACAGGGTGAGCTGTGACTTCCGTCATGTTCAACTGAGAAACTGCACTTTTAAATGTTACTCTGGATTCCGGGAAAGACATCAAGAAGAGAAACATTAAGCTCCTTGACAGCTGAGTCTTATGGCTCCTCCTGGAAATAATGTAACACGTGCATGGTCCTGGACTCTCAGCATACCTTGGAATCACCAGAGGAACCATTAAAAATACCTGTTTGGCCCCAACCTTAAGTCTTCTCACTCAGTCAGCCCAAGATGAGCCATAGGCTTGGATTTTTAAGCCCAAATGATTTTAATGGGCCACCATCAAAAAATTGAGAATCACTCATCTAAGGAATGCCTCCCTACATTTTTTAAATGAATTCTGGGCATCCCCATGGTGACAGGATTGTAAACTCATTCAGGAGAGATTTCAAATGGATTAGAGAGGTTTCAAACGATTCCTCAGTTGTCGAGCGACTCCAAGACTGAGTTTTCCCTTACTCCTACAGCAAAATTCAAGTGAGCAAAGAATCTCCCCCATGTGTGTAGCTTTGCTCCAAAGTCAAATCAAAAATCTGGCTGGAAAGAAAGCTGTTCACGAAAAAGGGGAGGGCAGGGGACGAAAAAGGGGAGGGCAGGGGACAAACTGTACAAGGCGAGAGTGCAGTCTCGAGTGGGCTCACCTCCGACACAAAAAACGCCGCTCTCGCTCAGACAACAGCTAGAGCTTGTGTGAGTGCGTCAAAACCTTGGAGATCCTGCAACAGTAGAGCCCACACTGGAACACAGGTAGCATAGAGGGTGGGTTACGCACAGAGCTGCTAACCCAAGGTCATCAGTTTGAACCCACCAGATGCTGCTCAGGAGGAAGCTGAGCCCACCTACTTTGGTCAAGATTTAAAGTCTCTAAAACCCAAAGGGGCTCTTCTTCCATGGGTCCGTAGGAGTCAGAATCAACTGGATGGCAGTGAATTTGTTTTGTTTTGTTTTGTTTTGTTTTGAGAGTCCCAAATATAGTGCTTTCTGTGCGATTCAAAAACATTCACTGCCATCAAGTCAATTCTAAGTCATTGGGAACCAGAGAGCCTCATCTTTTTCCCATGAGACTGACAGTGGTTTTGAACCTCTGACCCTTAGTTAGTGGTTCAGTGTTTACCTGGCAGCACCAATGGGACTCTTCCACATGAACAGCGCTCAGCAAAGAGTGAGTGAATAGAACTGATGTGAGGTTCCAGGATCTTCTCCAGATGATGCTTTTATTTAAAAGGGTTGATCTCCAGTCACTTACAGAAAGCTATGGATTTCATACCTCACCTTCTGCTTTAGAAGCATGAGAACTGAAGTGATTCACTAGGACCCTTTAAATGGAGATTCCTCTTAGACCTGTACCGGCTAAGAGAAATCTCTAGTGTGCCACCTGTCCTTTATGTGAACACAGCTGTTGGACTTCTTTAATGACTCTCCCCTAACTGCAGTACATGAGTCACTTGACATTTTAGAATAAAATAAATACTCCTTTGATGAAGGAAAAAAGCATCCCAAAGTTTGCTGCAAAGGTCTTGTGGTTATAGTGGGGTGGGGAGGAGGGAATGCAAGGGCCGCTTCTCCGAGAAACTTCTTCCAATGACAATAGAGCTTTGACATGGCTGCGGTTACAGAAAGGAAAGAATGCTTCCAGGTGCCAACAAGATCTTCAGTTGGAAAAAAAAAACATTTCTGGAGAGGCATGGGTCATCAGATTTGAGCTTGTAGAGGGGGAGAGAGAGAGGGAGAAGAACAAAACTCCCCATTTCTGGAGAGGCGTGGATCATCGGATTTGAACTGTAAAAGGGGAGTGGGAGAAGCACAGGCAAAGGGATTTTACTGCTACACAGTGTCCTGTGTTTTTTTTAATCTTTGTAACTGGCAAAACACTCTTCCTCCCTGGGAAATAGGAATAATTTATGCATCCACCGAGGTGATGAGGATCGACTGATTGAAATGAGGGATGTAGAAAATTTCTCACACTGGATATTTACAATGGTAGGACTCTTTGCAGTCTATGAAGTTTTTCCTGATGCATTGTCTCACTGAAGTCTCACAACAATCCTGTGAGTCATGAGAAATAGAATGCGTGTTCTACAGAGCCCGGGACTGAGTGCCAGTTGCTAGTCATGACATTGACGAGATGTTGCTTCCACCCACAAGATGAGGCAGGTGGATCCTTCTGGAAATGCCCCCTCACTCCGTGCACAAAGAAGAAACAGCAATGAAGAGCCTAAAGCTCAGTGTTAGATAGAATGAACCAAAGCCCTAGCTCTGTCTCTTCATGACCCTAGACACACACAGTAAGTATTAACTTCACTTAGTCAAAAGTTCCTGATTTGTAACATGGCCATAACAATACCCGTAGGGTTTTCCTGAGGATTAAATGAGTTTGAGAAGAGCTTGAAACAGGGCCAGAAAATCTATAATGAATGATTGTTATTAATGTTAGTATAGTGCTCATAGATGAGGAATGGCATATTCCACATTGCAGAATACTCCATAACTATGACTTCTCATCAAATACATGGCCTAATGGAAAAAACATCTGGGAGTTTTCCCCAGCTGAAAGTAAACACTAATTTCAGGTGAAAAATTTGTGCTAAACCATTGTACCTCAAATGGGACCTCAATATTTTTTTCAAGACTATGTATTCTGTTAACAAAAGTGCATACACTAATCAAAGTTGGGTTCTATTTATTTCAAAACACCTTGTGTTTTAAATTTTCTACCCATAAACCATGTCTACTAGATTACCCCATATTTCACTGCAAGCTTCAATAATCTTTCCTTGTTAATCAACCACCTCGAGCTTGCCCCTCTATATTTATTATGGCTGTGTTTTGTTACTTCCTTAGCAAACCTGGGGTTTCAAAAGCTTTGCAGAACAATTCAATCACAACAATATGCTTCTGGGTGACACTTAAGATATGAGGCCTTACCCCCATGGTGAAATAAATTCAATTATAAAAACAGAGTCATGAAATAGAATCCGAGTGACAGTTAAATAAATCTGTAATTATCCCGTCGGCTGATAAGTACCTTTTTTCTCTTCCTCCTCATTCTGTCTGCAGAAGGGGATGTCATCTCATTAGAGCAACAGCTCAGATGTGCACACTAATGCCTTGCACCAAATTCACATTCCTCTTTCCACCTCTTTCCCATCATTGAAGCCTCTCCTACATGGTGGCAACATCAAATTAAATCAGAAAGAAAAGCAAATAGGGGAATCAGGGAGCTGAAGCAAAAACAAGCAGCTGCAGCTGATGCTTCAGGCCAGCAGTGCCCAGGTGTGGAAAGAGATTACCTGAATGCTATGCGTCTGTGCATGCAGCGTGCCACTCAGTGATTATTAAATTCCTCTCCTTTGCTAGGGACTATGCTATCAGATTTCTCGGAGTTGAAATCAACTCAACGGCAGTGAGTTTAGTTTGGGGATGCTGCACAAATAGAACAGTGACGGTGTTCTGAGCTACCTGTTGGACTGCTAACAAGAAAGTTGGCAGTTCAAACCCACCCCCACCCCCAGCCCCCACACACACAAAAAATTACATAGGAAAAAGAAGAGACTTTCTGATCTCATAAAGATTTACATCTTCAGAACTCCTGAATCTACTGTACAGCAGTGGGTTTTTATTTATGCTATTGTAAGATCCCTGGTAGTATAGTTTTGGGCTGCTAATCACAAAGTCGGTCATTCAAAACTGCCAGTGACTTCTGAGGAGAAAGCTCAGCTCTCTACTCCGACAGAGAGTGACACTCTGGAAAACTCACCAACATGGGAGAATTCTCAGGCAGTGACAGCTCTTCAGTGTAAACTGCCACATCCCCCCACCACCACTGTTCCTCTCCTTGCAACACTAGCAAAGTAAGACAGAACTAAAATCAAACTCACTGCCATCAAGTCAAAGCCAATGCCTGCCAACCATATAGGACAGGGTAAAACTGTCCCCTGTGAGTTTCTGAGACTGTATGTAACTCTTTATGGGCATACAAACCCCACCCTTCTCCTGAAGCATGGTGGGTGGTTTCTAACTGCTGACCTTGCAGTTAGCCTCTGGATTCATAAACAAAATGCCACAAAGAAAGGTAGCTATTAAATGTCCAAGTGAAAAATGTCTATTATGTGCAGCGAGGATTAGGAACCATCTTACTGTGTCAAGATGATTGTAATCTGCCTAACATAGGGACCACGGAGCAAAATCCTCTCTGAATCTTGAGCCTTTGTTTATACCAAGACAAGAAGATCCCTAAGTAATAAACTAACCCCTCTGGGACTCTATCTCTCCCTGTACATTCCTTCTTCCCTCACACTCATCTTTCCTCTCCTTCAACATGTCTGTGCCGATGGATCACTACGCACCCTCCCCAGGCTTCAGAATTGAAAGTGGCAGCTCCACCTAGCAATTGGGGTTGGATTCTGGATCACTGGGAGATAGGTTCTTCTTTTGGGGACCCAGATGAAAGGGCTCTGACAGCAGGAGCCTAACCCAAAATTGGATTCAGAAGTCCCTGAAGTTAGGCAGAGTCATCAATAAGCATCAGAGAAAAGGAACTCCTTGCAGCTGGAGTCCATGAAAGAGAAGCTTTGAACACTCCCACCATTTTCCAAGTTTCTTTGAGGGAGCCAAACTCACTGAACAGCAGAATGGAAAATCACACTCATAGATCAGTAATCCCCTTTTCAAATTGTGTTAGTCCAGATAGACTAGAGAAACAAATTCATAAAGCCACATATGAATATAAGGGAAAGTTTTATATACAAAAGGAATGGAACATTGAGAAAGCATCCCAACCCAGTCCAGTTCAAGGTCATATGTCTGATATTAGCCCATATGTCCAAAATCAGTCCATAAAGTTTCTTTCCGACTCACAAATCACATGCAGTTGAAGCATCCCAGCACTGACAGTGATCTCCCATGGCTCCTCATTTCCAGGGCTCAGGGTCCATCAGCAGTATCCATTGGTGGTAGAAGCATCTCAGCACTGGCAGAGGTCTCTGTGACTTCTCTAGCCCCAGAGGTCTGGTTCCATCAGGGCAAGCCCAGGTGGCTTCTCCTTTGGCTCCTCCAGTCTTCCAGAATCAGGATCTATCCGCATGCTGTCATCTTATCTTCTCTGTCTAGCATCTCCCAACAACTAACAAGATGGTCTCTCATCTCTGCGAGGGAAATATCACAAGATTTCCCAAAATTCTCAAAGAAAGCCTTGCTCACAGAGGTCTCACTGACGATCTCCAGGCTATACTCCACCCCTAGACATCCAATCATGAAATTGACATCAAGTACATGGTCGCCACACAGATAAAGTTTCTAAAGCCAAGCTGTGTTGTGGAAAAGCCTGAGTTCACAGACCCAATGAGCGAAACACACAACTGGGTTTTATCAGACTGGAAACAAAAGAAATCATGAAAGAAAAAATGGAAAATCTACACCATGCCTTCAACTATTTCCAAAACCCTACCTCAGTTCAGTACATCTTCTCTCCTTTTTTTTGAGCTCTTCTTCTATCGTGCTTCCCTCTCCATTCCTTCTGCTTTCTTGAACCAATTTAGTTTTCAGAGAACTATGTATGGACTTAATGAGTTTTGAAGTATTTGCTTGCATTCTCCCTTGTTTCTGGGTAGCAGGAGGAGGGATGAGCAAAAAGAGCTCTTTAATCTGCCTCCAGGAGCAGCCTCTGAACATGTGTGCTCATGTTGGAGAGGCTAATGAACAACATCTTTGTTCCTCACTGGAGCTTTTAACTCATCCAAAGTACACACAGGAGTCAGACTGGGAAATGGGGAGAATTCATATATGATCTTCAATACAGATAAAAGGTTAATGGAGGTGTGGTTTAGGTCTGGTTACTCACCAGAGACAAACACAACTCCATAGGTTTCTCCTTGGAGATTCAATATGAATCTCTTTGAAGGCCTAGAACAAATGATGTATCATTCCCTCCTTCAGACACAACAGACTCAAAGTGGAACTGAGCATCACCAGCTCAGCTCCTTCTCCCAAACTCATCCATCAGATAAGGCACTTCTCCTGCTTCTGTATAAGAATTATATAGAAGAAGGGAGAAGCCAAAAAAATACCCTTCACACAGAAGGAACAATCATCAAGAATGAGTGTCTTAATCACAACCTCTCAGGTAATGACAATTAGTTCTTGTGACATGATCTTGCTCAATGCTGGCCCTCATGATGTAGTCACTGGAGATATGGGTGCGATCGAAAAGTGTGGTGAAGAAATCAAATGGTGCCAGCTTTCAGAAAGAATCGTGCCTAAGGTGACTTGTCTTAAAGCAAGCAACCATCTAAGTTCAGTATCAGCTAGGATACTGGAAAGGAGCAGCCAGTCTGTGTAATCCAAGGATTGCAAATAATAAAAGCCAAGATCAGAGGAGGGAATTGTATTAGAGCTTAAGTTCACAGCACCTGATCTACAGAAGGCCACAGTGAAAAACCAAAATCTATTTGCACAATAGGCATACAGATTAAACCTCCATTAAACTCCCTCAGATAAATTGCCTAGGGATATGAGGAGCCTTGCCCTCAGACAGAGTGCTTTGGAAAGTGGATTACCACAGATTTGTTTTTTTAACGTCATTGCCATCCAGTCAATTCAGACTCATAATGACCCTCTTCATAAGCTACACAATGTACATATCTCGATCAGGTTCCCATTCCCACTCCAGTAGTCCCATTGTAACGACAACGTATTGATCTTACAGCAAAAGTGGATTTGTGACAGTTTTCCCTGACCTTCTAAGGCTTTTTTTTATTTCTTTTTTTTTATTTCTATATATTAGAAAACTCTTTGACACCATGATGATTTTATGCTAATGGTCTCCCTTATCTGCATGTCTTTGTCCTTCTTTTGTCTTTGTCCTGTTTAAGACTTTAATAAATGTTCTCTAAAAAATAAATTAGGGCTGAGCCCCGGTGGCGTAGTGGTTGTGCGCAGGACTGCGGCCCCTGGGTTGGAGGTTCAAATCCAGCAGCAAGGCTGGGCCTTCTACTCCCACCACCAGAGGGCAGTGATGCCCCAAAAACCAAAAAAAAATTAATATTACAAGTTTGGAAATCCCATTGTAGTTGGCCTTTTGATTCGTATTCAGACCACCACAGGAGGGAACATGTTTACACAGAGAGAGAGAGCATATTCCCTGCATGAAGAGATTCTGAGAGGTTGACTCCTTGATATCTTTTACAAAACAATGACAGAAAAGGGGAACTTGAAGCAGCAGTGGAGGTGTTTATCAACTGTTTGGTACACAGTCTCCTTCTCATGTAGTAAGTCTGATCCTCCTGTGATCTCATCTCCCTACAATCACAGTTCTCAAAGAAATGCTTTCTCAGTGATCTTGAAAGCCACTAATGAAGCATGAGAAGGCATTTAAAATAGCAGTTGACCATTTTTTTGTCCAAACTCTTGCCAGCTCTCAGTGACCTTGGAAAAATATCCAAAAAATTTATTATGACATAGTCTAATTTCCTTCCATTATTCATTCTCTTCTAACTTCTTTTTAAAAAAATACAACTCTCACCCTCACCTGACTCAAAGCAGTCTGACAAGTGATTATGCTTCCCATGTACATAACTAAATTCTAACCAATGGGATGTGAAGGAAAGTGATGATGACAACACCTGAAACATTTTCTGAAAAGAAAGTGGTTTGTCATCTATTTCCTCATTCTCCCTTTTCCTGCACCAAAACAGAGATGTGGTAATGGTGAATCATCTTCAATATGCAGACAATAACTATTCAGGGAGTAGCAGAGCAACAGGATAACAGGAAAATGGGTCTCTGGATGACATTGTGACGCAAAGTCTCCACCATCCTGGACCATCTACAAACTTGGACATTTAAAGAATGTAGAACTAAACCTTACACCTCGGTTTCTGTTAAAGCAACCCAATCGATATAGAAATACACACAGATAAACAGATATGCAGGAGTTGTGGCAAGAAGGCCACTGAGTAACACACTCCAAGTCGGGACTTCACAGAAATCAGCATGGGAAAGCCCCTGAGAGGAAAAATCCACTCTTCCAGGTCACAGGAGGAGCATCATAAAGATAAGTAGACAAAGATACACTAGGTTTTAAAAAGCTGTGGGCTTTCGGTTTACCACTACAGAGGCTGGCTGAGGCTTAACTTAGCCCCACCACAGTCTCAGCTGGTGTCAGACTTCTTCAGCCAGTCCAAGGGCTTGACTTCAACACAACCACAGTTTGCCACCACCTTAGACCAAGGTTTAAACCCCCAGCCCCATGGTCAGGAGATTGGGACTTAGCTATTTCATTACTTTTTTCTCTTTCTCTTCTCTCTTTCCCACCACAGTCTCAGCAAGCTCAGTATCCCTCCTGCCTCCACACCACCACCTTCTCTGGGTTTTCTTTTCTCTCTCTCTTTCCTGTCACATGCCACTGTTGGCCTCTAGGCCTCTCTCTTCCACCAATGGCAACTCCACCTGACCTCCATCCATCTGCAGGAGCTCCTACACACCCACCATCTACAACCTTACACTCGGCTGGGGAAAGTCCACCCACCTCTGTCACACACCAAAAGGCTGGGGGAACTGCCACTTACCATCCATGACCCTTTAAGCAGCTGGATGACCCCCACCTGCCCACTCTCTACAGTCTTACCTGTGACTCGGGAAATCCTGCCCACCTTCCACTGCACCCCAAACAGCTGAGGGATTTACTCTTTAAATAGCTAGAGGAATTCCCACCTACCCTCCAAGGCACTTTAAGTGGCTAGGGTAACTCCCTTATACTATCTTGGTGTTCTACTTGGCTGGGGGAAACTCTGTCCACCTTCCATGGCACTCCATGTGGCTATGGGATCCCCCACCCCTCTTCCACAGACCTACACGAGGCTGAGAGAACTTCCTCATGCTGTGCAGCACTTCACAGGGCCTAAGGCAACTCTGCTAGCCTCTCCAGTGCTCCACACTGCCGCAGGAATCTCCACCCAATTCAGCGATCTTGTCAAACAGGGCAATACCACCTGCCATCCACAGTGCTCTGCATTAAAGTGGACACACCCCCTGCCCTCTGTAGGACTCCCATTGCAACAGAAACCCTCACATGCCCTGTGAGGTGCTCCAAGCTTCCATGGACCCTTCAATTCCTGTGAGATCATGCAGTGCAGCACTATCCTTGTGAGCCAACAACTATCCAAACATTGAACCTGGAAGGGTCGTTCCATTTTACTTCCAAATAACAGAATACTGTTTAGCTAGGGAAGGAGTGAAAGCACAGGAGGATAAAGTAGTACCCCAAACCCGCGGTGCAGTTAGCTGCCGGCAATTCAAAGGAACATTCCTATGAGTCTCCCAAAGAGAGAGCCCAGTGTTCTTTGACGCTGGAAAATGGCATCAGGCTCCTTTAAAACAATACTCAAACAGCAACCAACCCCAACAACCTCAAGGAAAAAAACTGGAGAAATAAAAAGCAATGTCAAAAGAAGTCCTAAACCTAATAACCTGCATAGAACAAGCAGACATTAATCTGAGACAGAAATAAATTTTCAGAATGCTACTTGGAGTCATACAGGATATGAGGGAAACAATACAGAAAAAAATGATGAAAGGAGAGAGTAAAATGAAAGTAGGAGATAAAGGTCATGCACCAAAGAGAAATACAAGAAATACAAGCCCTAAAGGATAAAATAACAAAAGCCAGTTGCAAATTCACAGACATCACCAAAAAAACTTGAGGAGGCAGAGAAACACACCAATGACCTAGAGGCTGAACCAGGCAGACTTCAACAAACGGGAAAGGTAGTCAAATAAAATAATCAGAAAAAAAAAACTAGGGAAAAAAACTGAACCATATCTGATGCCATGAAGAGGAAAACATTAGAATAATTGGATTACCAGAACAAGACACAACACAGAAGTCAACAGCAAAAGTAGTAAGGGAATTCTTAGAGGAAAACTTCTTAATGAATGAAAGCAATGCAATCATTCAGGAGGTTGAAAGGATACCAGTTATCCTGAATCTGAAGATGATGTCACCAAGGCATATAATACTTAAGCTATCCAACTTTGAGGAAAGGGAGAAAATAAAGCAGCTAGGGAAAAACAACCACTCATTTATAAAGACACTCAAATTAGAATATGCTCAGACCTATTAGCAGACACTATGAAAAAGAAGAGAAAATAGAGTAAAATATTCCAAATATTGAAGGGAAATAATGCAAACCCAAGAATACTCTATCCAGCCACAGTATCTATTAAGATAGATGTAGAAGTAACAGTTTTTCCATACCAGGGAAAACTCAAAGAATACGTTAAAAGAAACCCAACCCTACAAAAGATCATTGCCAACACATTATGGGCAGAAGAACAACACTGACAGAACACAAATAAGAGACCAATACCTACAACAACTCCACCCAGAGGACAACAAAAAGAAAACACCCCAAAATAAGCATAGGCTCAATGGTGGCAAGAATGAACCACACATACACACAGACATGCACAACACATTAAGGAAGGGATGTAGGGAAACACCCAATACAAAAGGTACAGGACATCACAGAGACAACAGATGATAACCCTGAATATCAATGGAATAGACTCAGGTATTAAAACCCAGAGGCTAGCAGACTGGCTTAGAAAATACAACCCAGCTCAAGATTACAGACAAAAATAGGCTGTGAATTAAAGGCTAGGGAAAAGCATACCAAACAAACAGCAATTCAAAAAAAGCAGGCTTGCAAACCTAATCACAGATAAAAGTGATCTCAAGGTGCTAGCAAGAGATAAACAGGGGAACTATATAATGCTCAAATGAACAGTAGACCGAGAACCAGTGAGGATAATAAACATATACACACTCAACAGAGACCCGTGAAATTCATCAATCGAATACTCCGAAAGATGAAAAAAGAAATTATAGTTTCAACAGTTATAGTTTGTGACTTCAATACACCATGTTTTGAGAAGTACAGATCACAGGGAAAGACGCTTAACAAGGAGGCTACAGATCTAAACATTACAATAAAACTATGCAACCTGATTTTCAGAGCTCTCCACCCAAATGTAAAAATATATATCACATTCTTTTCAAGCCCACAGGGCATATGTTTGAAGATAGACCACATTTCAGGACACAAGACCAATCTATGTAAATTCAAGCACATAGAGATCATACAAATTTCTCTCTCCAAACACTATGCCACATAGCTGGAAATAAAGAAAAGGATGGTCAAGAAAACAAGGGCAAATAATCGGAGGCGGAATAACTCTATAATGCAAAAGGAGTTGAGATTGCCCCTGGTCAGAGAGGAAATTAGGAAGTTTTTAGAAACCAGTGAAAATGAGAATACAACTTGCAAAACCTAAGGAACACAGCAAAGGCAGTTATAAGAGAAAGTTTAATAGCAATACACACATGTGAACAAGGAAGAGAGAATTATGATTGATATGCTGACACAAAACTTATAGCAACGGCTGAGCCCCGGTGGTGTAAGTGGTTGAGTGCGGGACTGTGGCCCACGGGCTTGGTGGTTCAAATCCAGCAGTGGTTCTTAGGAGCAGCGCTGGGTAGCTCCCATGACCACCAGAGGGGAGTGATGCCAAAAAAAACTTACAGCAATTAGAGCAGAGTCAACAGGCTAATCCTACTAATAGCAAAAGAAAATAAGTAATAAAAATCTGGGCTAAGATTGATGAGACGGAAAACAAGAAAACTATGGGGGAAATGCAGCTAAAAGTTGGTTCTTTGAAAGGTTTAACAGAATCAACAGACCGCTGGAAGATCTAACCAAAGAAAGGAGGGAAACAATTTCAATAGCAAGGATGAGGGATGAAACAGGTGACATTACAATGGACTCTAATGAAATCAAAAGGATAATTACACAGTATTATGAAGGCCTGCACTCCAATGAATTCAACAACTTAGAAAAACAATCCCTCCCTAGACTACCCCAGATGGGCATCAAGAATCTCAACAGAATCAAGGCAATGGAATAGACAAAGTTATAAAGGACTACCAACAAAAATATCCCCCGGGACCAGATAGCCTCACAGGAGAATTCTACCAAGCATTCAGGGGAGAACTGACAGCAATCCTACACAAATCCTTTCAGAACATAGAAAAAGATGGAAATATGAGTCTGGTAAAACTCTGATACTTAAACAAGGGAAGGGTCCCACAAGAATCAAGAACTACAGACCAATATCCTAATGAACACTAAAAAACCAGAACAAAATACTGGCTGATAGAATACAAAAGTACAGGGCTGAGCCCCAGTGGCGTAAGTGGTTGAGTGTGGGACTGCAGCCCGTGGGCTTGGCGGTTCAAATCCAGCAGCAGCTCTCAGGAGCAGCACTGGGTAGTGCCCACAACCACCAGAGGCAGTGATGCCCCTCCCCCCAAAAAATACAAAAGTACATAAAACAAATAATTCACCATGACCAAGTGGGATTCATACCAGGGATACGAGATAGTTTAAAGACCATTAGTATTATTCATCATATTGACATAAAAAATTATAAGACTTACACAATAATGTCAATAGTTGCATAGAAAACATTTGACAACATCCAACACAAATTCCTGTGTAAGACACTCAAGAAGATACCAGTGGAAGGAAAATTTCTCATTATGATGCAAGCTATATATGAAAGACCAAAAGTCAACATGGCAGTCAATGAAAAAAAGATGAAAATAATCCCCCTGAAAAAGGAGACCAAACAAGGATGCCCTTTGCCCCCACTCTTATTTAACATCATACTGGAGGCTCTAGCTAACAACATAAGGCAAAGAAAAGACATTAAAGATATTCCCCTGGGAAAGGAAGAGGTGAAACCATCTTTATTCACAGATACAATTCTATATATGGAAAATCCCAAAAACGCCACCAGGGGAGTACTGGAAGCAGTTGAGGAATATGACTGAGTGGTAGGATACAAGATCAACAAACAGAAGTCTATTGGACTGCCATACACATCAGACAAGATCACGGAAGAGGGAATCAAAAAGGAATTCCTCACAATAGCCAAGCACAAATTGAAATATCTAGGAATATACCTGACTGGAAAGAAGATTTGTGCAAGATAAACTACAGAACACTATTACAAAAAACCAAGAGTGACCTCAACAAATGGAAGAATATTCCATGCTCAAGTATCACAAGACCCAATATAGTAAAGATGCCAGTTCTGCCCAAGGTACTGTATAAGTTTAATGATATACAGATGCAAATACCACCATTTCTTCAAAGAATTTAGAAAAACTAGTTACCAACTTCATATGGAGAGGGAAGACAACCAGCATTAGCAGAGAATTTCTCAATAAGAACAAAGTGGGAGGGTTTGCTTTACCTGACTTTAGCACATATTATATAGCCACAGTGATCAAGCACTGTAGCATTGGTATAATGATAGATACTCAGACCAATGAAAAAGAACTGAGAACCCAGAAATAAAACCATCAGCAGATCAGCAACTAATCTTTGATAAGCACCCAAAATATATCAAATCTGAGATTCTGAAATGCCCAATTGTGTGCCACATCCATGCAACCAGTCAGCAAAAATATATTGAGCATCAACTGTACACTAGACACTGACCTAAGGGGGTGCGAAAAGCATACCTAAATCAATCAAAACTCCTCCCCTTAGGGCTCAGCCCCGGTGGCTTAAGTGGTTGAGTGCGGGACTGCGGCCCGCGGGCTTGGCGGTTCAAATCCAGCAACGACTCTCAGGAGCAACGCTGGGTAGCTCCCACGACCACCAGAGGGCAGTGATGCCAAAAAAAAAAAAACTCCTTCCCTTGAAGAGTTTGAAATCTAGTAGAAAGGGGGGGATGATTAGTATTTATAATATGATAAACACAAAGTATACCATTGGAGACAGGCAGTCCAAGAAAACTTCCTGAATAAGGGAACCTCTGAGTCAGTTTTTGGAATGTGAGTACTCATTTACTTGGTGGACAAAGAGAAAATGAATTCATTCCCATGAGGTCTTTGTGTTCAAAGAACAGTCATGTGAAAAATACAGTATGTCAGGTTATTGGTATTTCTGGAATAGAGTATTGGGGAACGGGAAATGGAGCATAGGAAAAGATAGGTCTGAAGTGACAGGAAGGGGCCCTGTATTCCATGCTGAATACCTTGAACTTTATCCCACAACTTTCTCAAATTGCAATATTGTGTCCAACTAGAGGAGAATTGCTTTTAACAAGTAAGCCACTTTGAGAGTGACTATAATAGGTAACGAGGACAAGCTTGCATAGGCTTGCATTTTTTGAAAGATCTCACAGCCTTCCAGTAACTGAAAAAGTTATTCAGTAAAATTCCTCAGGCTAGGTTATACAGATCGATTTTTGGAGCTGAAAATAAATGAAAATGATGGAGAAATGGTTTAAAAAAAAACACTTGAAAACAGTGAAAAACTGAAAAGACATGAGAAGCATCTGGGCTAATATTGGATAAAAGCTAAAGAGATGAGCAAAAATGGGCCCATAGACCTGTGCAGGATCTGAGGGCACGTGCCAGTAACACAGATCCCTAGGCTCAGATTGCCGCTTGTATACCTAGAAAGACAGGAGTTGAGCTCAAACCTAGGAAAGATGAGGAGCCTTATGAGAAAACCTGTCCACCGTGAGAATAGCATTGGTGGTACCATGGTTACATATTGCACTACGCTCCACAAGGTCAACAGTTCAATGCCACCAGTCTCTCAGAGGGAGAAAGACAGGATTCTGTACTCCCATTCACTGTTATAGTCTCGGAAACGCACAGTTCAACCCTGTCCCCTAGGGTCACTGTGACTTGATGGCAGTGAGGTTGGGCTGGGCTGGGTTGGGTTTAGTTAATACTGAGCTGGAGCCCAAGAAAGGTCTATTCTTGCAAGAAAGCAGATCTAACCCAACCTCTCCTATACACAGAGAAGAGGGGAGCGGGGGGAGGGGGGGAACCAAAACTGGAAATGTCACAAAGGGCTATTTTAGGCCCAAGTGAAACAGGGAAGGATAAATAAAAATCATAGGAAAGCAAGTGATTCTTAGGTATTTATGACCAGAGGACTGTCTTCTCACAAATTTGCCCTTTGCTCTGAGTCTGAATGGTGAGTCTGTGACTCCCAGACCTTGAACTCCTTTGAGGTGTTTTGACTGACCATTTATCTCAGATGGAAGCACATCCATCCTAGAACTCTGTGAACATTCAAATAATCTCTCAGGAGCAATGATTAATAACCAATCAAAGATTACCAGAAATACAGTCAAAAAGACAACATAAATATGAACAGAAACCATAGACCACAAAAACAAACCAACACAGATTTTAGATACTGGAATTATCAGACACAGGTTTGCCAAATATTTTACCATTATGTTAAAAAGTAAGTGGAAAACTTGAAAATAAGTGGAGATAATAGCAAACTATACAAAATAATATCATACATTTGATAAATAATTAAATGAACTTCCAAAATTGAAAAATAATCAAAAGATGCAATAAATCAATGGATATAGTTGATTGCAGATAAGACACAACAGAAAACAAAATGAGTAAACTGAAAGAAATGTTGGACATAGTTCTTGGTCAAATTTTATCCCAGGCCCTTAGGGTAATATTGCTCCCTATTCTTTTAATTGCAAATAGTAAACTTTTATGTGGTAAAATATTTGATATTGTGGTTGATTCATGCACATCTTTTTTTCAACAACTAAAAGAATTTAACAATTCTTTTTCTTCTTAAATAAGCTTCCTGTTTCAATGCCCTACCCAGAAAAAGTAGAACATTCCAGGACATTAATTTCAAAAGTCAGCTCAAGAAGGCAATGTAAAACATTGCAATCAAATGTGTCAAGACCTGGAGTTAGAAAACCAAAGGGAAGAACATGTTCAAAATTTCTCAAGCCAAAATAACTGAAGGGGAAAAAAAAGGCCAGACTCAAGATTCAATCTTTCAGAATACTGAAAGATTCTAAGGGTAAAATATTCAACAATGTAGGAAGCATCAAAAGGATATGGAAGGAAACACGAATCTACTGTACTAAAAAGAACTGGTCAACACTCAACCTTTTCAGAAAGTAGCTTGTGATTGAGAACCAATGATTCAGAAGGAAAAAATTCAAACTGTACTGAGAGTACTGGCAAAACAAAAACCAAAAAGATTCTAGAAATAAATGGAATACCAAATAGAGATGTTTCAAAAAATGGATACAGCATGGGAAAGGTTCACTCTCTATGGAACCAAATTTGGAAGACTACTGGCCAACTAATTGAAAGAGAACCATATATGTGCCCATTCCAAATAAAAGTGATCAAGTAAAATGCAGAAACTATCAAACAATATCCTTCAATATCAATATCCTTAAATATCAAGTTCACATAAAATGTTGCTGAAGATAATTCAAAATCATTCTCAGCCATGCATCAAAGGAAAAAGAAACTGCCAGAAATTCAAGGCAGATTCAGAAGAGGCTGTGGAACAAGGGATATCATTGCTGATGTCAGATGAATCTTGGCTGAAAACAGAGATCAGAAAGTTACTTGCCTGTTTTTAATTAATTGACAGGTAGGTCTAGTGTGTCAACCTGGCCAATAGAAATATGTGGGGTTAATAAGATCACAGCCTGATTAACCCCAGGGCATGTGGCTGCTTTAGCTAGTTCTCTGCCTCAACTTGTGAGCTACACCACCTGTGGGACAACCAACCCATGGATTGTGTTGCTAGAGGTTCAAGTTTCTATGAGACCTCTTTCACCACACTATTGGTGTGTACATCTCTTGACCTTGAGGCTGGTGTATTCTGTCATCTTGCATTGCTTGAGTTCACTATCCCATCTGTGCCAGCTTTGCAAAGCTCCTGAGCTACTAAGTGTTGGTGATCTAGCCTGCTGTTTACTGCCTGTGGGCAGACTGCCTGTATTGCCCAAGGGAAGACTCGGCTGTCTAATTCCTTGATCTCGGACACAGCAACCTTAGAGTTAAACTGAGCCCTCTGTACTGACGTGCGGACTAACTATAAGTCTAATTATATAGATGTAATCATAAGTGTCCCGGTTTAGTTTATCTAGAGAACCCTGCATAACACAATTGGTACCAGAAGTGGTTCCAGAGAGACAAGATCACAAATATGGCCTTCTCAAATTGACTCGCCAGTCTAATTGGGCTTAACAGCACTGATAAAGTTAGCTCTACCCCTACAGGCATGGATAAGTCTGCCACTATTACTAGGCAGGGTGGTGTTAATCCATGGAGTGAAGGTGCAAAACTAATATCCACAGTATCGTGACCAAAAGACGAAGTGTTGGTGAGAGAAGAGGGTGATCACATGTTCAACATTTTCCAGCAGTTTTGTCAGGATGAGAAGTACAGAGAAGCTGGTTGGCTGGTCCTCATTATAATAGAAAATGTGATCAAGGAAAGGGATAATCTCAGAACATCAGAAGCATATCTCAAATGCAGAATAACAGACCTAAAAACTTCTGCATATGCTACCAACGAGTATTTTTCTTTTCTAGTCATAGAGCTGACATTGTCAAAAACCAAATCCCGAGTCTCATCATACTGGTGGCTGAATTACAGTGTTAACTGCATGGCAGGTCTAGAACAGTGTCTGATATTGAAGTAAGGGCATTAATCAGAAAGAACTGGAACCCTGAAACATTGTTGGGAATATATGGGCTGATCATCTAGAGGGGGGGAATATCAAGAGCCTATAGTCAATTGAGCCACCCCAGTCAATATATCTACCCCTCCTACCTGAGAGGATTAATCCACTATCAGTAAAATAACTCACACTTGTGTTCAAGATGAAATGCCAGGTGGGGTTGCATCTATACCTTTGTTTGGGGAAGATGTCTTACAGGATATTGCTGAGAGCCCCCAGGAAACAACCCTACCCCCAAAATTTCCTCTAGACCTAAAACTAGAATTAAGTCTCAGAAAGTTCCTAAAGGCGAGGTTCATTTGATGACTCAGAAAGAAGTGTGCTATACTCATAAAGATCTGCTCAGAGATAATAATAATAATTATAATATCAGTTCTAGTTTCCTAATTCATACAAGCAAAAGCCTGATGAATATCCCTGGAAGTGGTTACTAAGGTTGTGGAATATGGTGCAAGGAAAATAACAGACCAGTCTGAGTTTCTTGATATGGGGTCCCTAAGCACAGATTCTTCCTTCAATGTATCAGCAAGAGAGGCTAAGAGAGGATCTAATTCGGTGGTTCCCAACCTTTCTAATGGCTCAACCCTTTAATACAGTTCCTCATGTTTGTGGTGACCCCCCCCCCAACCATAAAATTATTTTTGTTGCTGCTTCATAACAATAATTTGGTTACTTTTAAGCATAGGGCAACCCCTATGAAAGGATTGTTCAACCTCCAAAGGGGCCATAACCCACAGGTTGAGAACTGCTGATCTAATTGCTTATTTGATTAGTTCAGTGATGCATGGGCTGCCAGATGGCTTAGATTAGACCAACTTGAGGTACCTGACCTACATTGGTACATTGTGGAAGAAGGAGTCCAAAAACTTTGGGGAAATTGTAGGTTGAAATGGATCTATCAGAAGAATTCCATAGACCCTTGGGATTTTGGAGTAAAGTCCTGCCATCCTCTTCAGATAACTACTCCCCTTTAGGGGAAAAAATGCTGTTGGCCTGTTACTGGGCCTTAGTAGAGACTGAATGCCTCACTATGGGCCACCAAGCCACCATGATGTCTGAACTACCCCTCATGAACTGGCATTGTGCAACCCACAGAGTCATAAAATTGGATGTGTACAGTAACCCACTATCATTAAATGGAAGTGCTATATACAAGATCAGGCTAGAACAGGACCTGAAGGCACAAATAAGCTACATGAAGAAGTGTCCAAATGCCCAGAGTCCCCACTCCTGTCACAGTATCTACCTCCTCCCGGTCTGCACCTCTGGCCTCCTGGGGAGTTCCTTATGGAAAGTCAACTGATGAACAGAAAATTCATGCTTGGTTTACTGATTTTTCTGCATGATGTGTGGGTGCCACTCAGAAGTGGACAGCAGCACTACGGCCCTTTTCTGGATTCTCCCTAAACGACAGTGGTGAAGGGAAGTCCTCCCAATAGGCAGAACTTTGAGCAGTGCGCCTGGTCATTTAGTTGGCCTGGAGGGAGAAATGGCCACATATGAGATTGTGTGCTGATGCATGGGCTGTGGCTAATGGTTTGGCTGGAGTGTCAGGAAATTGGAAGGAACATTGATTGGAAAGAGGTGTGGAGAAAAGGTAAGAAAGTAAAGATAATTGTGTCTCGTTTGAATGCTCACCAAAGGATTACCTCTGAAGAGGAGGACTTTAATAATCAAGTAGATAAGATGGCATGCACTGTGAAGACTATTCTTCCTTTGTCCTCTGCCACTCCTGTCATTGTCCAATGGGTACATGACAAAGTGGACAAGGTAGCAGGGATGGGGGTTATGCAAGGGCACAGCAACATGGACCTCAACTCACCAAAGTTGACTTGGCCACAGCCACTGCTAAGTATCCCATCTGCCAGCAGCAGAAGCCAACATCAAAGATATGGGATTATTTCTCAGGGAGATCAACCAGCAACCTGGTGTCAGGTGGATTTCATAGGACCACTTCCATCATAGAGGGGCAGCAGCATTTTGTTCTTACTGGAATAGACTATCTCCTAATACTACCATGCCCTATGATTACAGTAAATGGTAAACAACAGCAACCCAATCCTGACAGGACATATAATGACACAGACTCCTTAGGAATGAAGAGCCCGTTCACCCCACCAGGCAAAGAATCATGGCCAGCTGAGGTGCTGGCTGAGAGCAAAGAAAACACAGAATGGGTAGTAGAAGAAGGTAGCTCTTCCTATCAGTTATGACCACGTGATCAATTACAAAAGCAAGGTAGGTGATTGTTAGTTTATCTTCTTTATATATGCTTCCTGAATATCTTTCCTTTGTTCATGCATATGATGTACCAGATACAATTAGATTTGGTGTGTTTTCATTTATGTGTATGATAGATGCATGATGCTAGGTGTGTGATTTCATTAATTTGAATGAAATTTTATGTGACTAAATAATCGTGTACAGAAGCCAAGATGGCAAGTGGTAGACTTGGTAGGTGATAGGTAGGTTTATTGTGCCAACCTGGCCAATAGGAACATGTGCAATGAATGAGGTTGCAATTTGATTGGAGAGCAAAGAGTTAAATCACTCGTCAAGGCCCACCCCCCTCTCTCGCACACACACACTGTCTGGTGATCATACCAGCATGTAGCTGCTTTCGCTAGTTCTTCGCCTCAACATGTGAGATATACTATCTGTGGGACAGCCAACCCATTAATCGTGTCATGAAAACTTGAGGCTCCTTCGAGATCTGCTTCGCCATACTGCTGGTGTGTACATCACTTGAGCTTGAGGCCGGTAAATTCTGTCGTGTTTCATTTCTTCAGTTTAATATCCCATCTGGGCCTGCTTTGCTAAGCTCCTGAGCTGCTGACTGTGGGTGACCCCGCCTGCTGTTTACCGCCTGTGGGTGGACTCCTACACTGCCTGAGGGGAAACTCAGCTGTTTGCTTCCTTGACCTTGGACCCCGAAACCCTCATGCGTTGAACTGAGCACTTTGTTCTGCTGTGTGTAATAGCTGTTATATTCCTTCATGCTGTGTATGTATTCATAAGTGTCCTGGGTTTGTTTCTATAGAGAACCCTGCCTAACACAATCAATTATATGAAGGCATTCGATTATGTGAATCATAACAAGAGATGGATAACATAGTAAAGATGGAAATTCCAGAATACTTGATTGGGCTCATATGGAACATGTCCATAGACTAAAGAGGCAGTGACTCAAACAGAACAGGGGGAAATTGGAAGATTTAAAATGAAGAAAGGTGTGCATCAGTGCTATATCCTTTAACCATACTTAATCTGTATACTGAGCAAATAATCCAACAAATTGACTGTACTCCAAAGAACCCAGTATCAGAATCAGAGGAAGACACTGCACTATGCAGCTGACATAATCTTGTTAGCCAAAAGTGAAGACTAACAAAAGACTATATCCATCAGTATGGACTACACCTCAACATTTTTTAAAGCCTCACTATAAACCATAGACAGAGAAAACATGGATATTGCCAAGGTTCATGTGATTTGGATCTTCATTTGATGCTCTTGAAAGCAATCATCAAAATTTGCTTCAAAAAAAAAAACCTCTTTATTATGAAGCAAAGATTTCACTTTGAAGGCTGAAGCAAGCCTGACCTAAGCCATGGTAAACGTAATTCATAAGTACATATGAAAGCCAGGCAATGAGTAAGTAAGACAGGAGAATTGATTCATTTGAATTATGACAATGGAAAAGAATATTGAATATACCATGGATGCCAGAAGAATTACAGCCAGAGCGCTCCTCCAAAGCAAGCAGCAGAGGAAGGCTTCATCTCGGGTATTCCAGGCATGTTGTCAGGATGGACTGGGAGACTAGCAAGGCTTTTCTGCTCCCATAAAGAGTGACAGGCTCAGAATTCCACAGGGGTAATTCGACCCTGTCCTCTTGGGTCGCTGTGAGTAGGAATCGACCTACAGCGGTGAGTATTTTGGATCAGGGTGGATCAGTCCCTGGAGAACCTCACAGTTGGTAAAGCAGAGGCTCATCAAGCAAAAGCAAGACCTTCACATTAAATAGAGTGGCCCCGTGACTCCAACAGGGGATTTAAACACAAGAATAATGGGGACGGAGGTGAGGTAAACGGCACAGGACCTAGGAGCATTTCATTCTGTCATCCATGGTGTCACTTTTCGTTGGGACCAATTTGATGACACCTAACAACAATTTGAAAATAAGCTGCTCTTCTTTGGAGAGGCCCTCGACTCTCTGAAGGCGACCATGGAAACTCAACCCCCCAGAGGATCCTGCAACAACTGAGACATTTCGTTTCACCCCCAGCAAAATGTAAACCAGGCAGGAAAGTGTTCGCCGTGCAGACCTTTATTAAGTGCAGACTGCACGTGTAGCGTAGCAGGCATAGGCCCCGTCCTCTTTCTCTTTGAGGAAGGCTTACTGGAGAGGGCAGGGACAAAAGGCATCTAAGCAGCATCACCACAAGCCAACAAGGAAAAAGAGGCTAAAGAACTTGAGAAGTTCCTGCTTAGGCCCCCAGAGAAAGAGAGAGGCGAGAGTCAGTGTAGGGCACTAAGACATCTCCATGAGAAAACTCATCTCAAATTCGCCTTCTACTCTGGTTGCAAACCTTTCCATTGGCAACTAGTATTTCAAAAGCCATCTATCCAAACTCAAAGAAACACAGTAATTTCACCTCAGTGAAAGGAGAAAGGATGGGGTTTTTGTCCAGACAGAGGTTGACCATCTTTTGTTGTGACCCCATTGTCCCAACCCCCAAGCGGCATTATTCTGTCATGGGGTGGGGCGTGGGGGTAGGGGAGGGAAGCAACTGTTAAAACAAAATAGTGACATTCCAGGACAGTCTATGAGATCTTCAAATCACAGTTCCAACAAGTAACAAAACCAGATCCAAGTCCAAGTGAGCACCATGCCTCTGCCACCTATAAATTAAGCACTGTAGCTGAACACTAGCCGAGGGTGCCTTGGGACAAAGCCCTGGGGATCTGCTTCAGTAAAGATTACAGCCAAGAAAAACTATGGGTTGGTTCCACTCGGGGCCACTGAGTCAGAATTCAGTCAACAGCACCCACCAAGAGGTGATCACTCATTGACCCTTTCCTGCTCAACTGTCCATCACCCATCAATCAACAAGATCTAGTCCCATTGTTCTATCCTCTTGCTTGCCATGCTACCACAGGAGTAGTAACCCTTATCAGACCGATCTAAGACCAAGGATGAACAAAGTCATGCCCCGTGTTGAATCCTTAGGAAACCGCCATTAAATCCTCACAACAGTTTATAAAATAAGTAATAATGTTCACTCAATAGATGAAAACAATTAAAGGCTTAGAGATGTAGAGGGACCACACAACTAGCAAGTGATGGAGTCAGATGCCAATTCTGCTCTTCTGATTCCAGGTCCATGCTTTCCACCTCATCATAACACTGCCTTCCTCGACTATTTCAACTGCCTCCTCATGGAACTCTCTGTCTTTTTTTCATTCCAAGCCATGCTGTACGCTGATGCCAAGTTAATCTGCTTTAAACTAGTACTGAATCATTTCGCTCCTTTTCTTAAAAACATGACCCCTTATCTTGTCCTCTGAGAGTTTCTACCATCTCTCCTGTTCAGCCTGCTCTCCGAGGCTCTCCCTGGCTTCTTTGTGCCCGCGTCTGCAAGCTTCTCCTAGGATCCCTTCCTGCTGGACTTTTCTCTTCCCTCGAAACACCAGCATTTGTTCCTTTATTTCTGTGACACAAGTGGAATGGTGACTCATTCCTCCATAATATTTATTGTCAATACAGCTCACTAGACAAAGCACAGACTCTGGACCATGCTGCCTGATCTGAGTCCTGACTCACCCCTTATTGACTATGTGACCTGGAGCAAGTGACAATCTATCTGTCCCTTCAACTTCCCAAAATGTGAAGTAGGGATAGACGAAATAATACATGGTTAGTCATAGCAGTAGCAATGAGTCCCAAGAACTGAGTTAGTTTCTGGGATGCAAAGATGAGTAAAATACAGCCAGTCCCTGTGCCCACAGCCCAATGAGCAAGGCAGACATGTCAACTAGTCATCACAACCCAATGCACTGTGATAACAGAGGCAGGTAGAGGGACTTAGGGAACAGGATCAGGTGCTGAGTTCTGAGGTAGAGAACGCTGCTTCATCTCTGAAGTAGCCGAGTTCTTCCTAGCAGAATTCATCCTGGACATGGCATTATTACGAGGAGCTGGAGCGCAGGTGTCTGTGGACTGAAAAATGAAGTTGGAAATGTAAGCAGGGGCTGATCTGATGAAGGACATTGTGCAGTTATGAGAAGTTCACCGCTGACATGGAAAGTGGAAGAATGTTCACCGCACACCATAAAGATCTCAGCTCTCTGGATTCATCTGAGGCATTCATTGTGTATTTTGATACCACACGTGTTTGCCATCTTTTAATATTCCTGTGTAGCAAGCAGCTCATGCAAGCATTTCTGACCTGGTCTAACATCCCAATTCTTCCACAGATAGCCCCTCACAGAGACTTCTTACCCAAGGTTGCCATATATTTTTAGCTCATTGTATTGGGGGCTCATACAATTCTTATCACAATCCATACATCCATCCATTGTAACAAGCACATTTGTACCTTTGTTGTCATCATCATTTTCAAAGCATTCTCTTCCCACTTGAGCCCCTGATATCAGCATCCCATTTATTCCCCCTCCCTCCCCAACCTATCCTCTCTCGCTGAACCTTTCATAAGCTATAGATTATTATTTTTCATATCCTATATCATCTTGCATTGTCCCTCACTCACTTTTCCATTCCTCATCCCCCTAGAAGGAGAGTTATAGGTTGATCCTTGTGATGGATTCCCCTCTCCTCTCCACATTCTCCCATAATCCTCCTGGTATCTCTACTCTCCTTGATGCCCCTGAGGGATTTATCTATCCTGGATTCCCTGTGATGCAGGCTCTTATCTGGAGCAGTGTGCGTGCTCTGGTCTAATCCAATTTGTAAGGTAGAATCAAGGTCATAACAGTGGGAGGAAGGAAGCACCAAAGAACTAGAAGAAAGGTGTGTTTTATCAGTGCTATACTGCACCCTGACAGGGTCATCTCTTCCCTGTGACCCCTCTGTGAGGGGATATCCAATTGTCTACAGATGGGCATTGGGCCTCGACTCCAGTAAGTTGCTGTATTTTGTACCCCCTAACTCAGCTACCTTAAAGGTAAGGATGGCAAGACATCATTTCCTGGACCTTGAATGTGTTATCAGGAAGGATCAGTTCTAGAAAAGGATATCATGCTTGGTCAGATGAAGTGGTGGTGAGAAAGAGGAAGGCCCTCAGTGAGGGAGTTTGATACAATGGGCTCCTACAGAAGGACCATTGTGAGGATGGCACAGAACCAGGCAATGTTTCCTTCTATTGTAAAGAGAGTCCCCATGAGTTAGAACCCATTCTATGGCACCCAACAATTGCAACAACAGTCTCATTATCTGGGCAAAAACTATTTGGACCAGAGATTAGCACCTGACCCAAAGGCAATTATCTTTGGGCTGCCCAATATGCTATGTCTTTTGTGGTAGTGTGCTGCTGACTTGATGCTGAACCATAACTCTACACAATAGAATAGACCTGCCACATGGGCTGTCATCCTGATGGGGGAAAAAAATCACCAGGTCTTTTCTTCCTTGGAGCCATAGGTGGGCTTGAACCACCAACTTTTCAGTCTGTAATCAAACACTTCAACCATTATATCCTTGAACCTCCTATGAGATGGTCTAAGGCAAAAACTCTGCCCCAGGAGGTCATTCTACCCTGAATGATGACTGCCTAAACCACCTCTCTCTCTCTTAGGGATTCTGAATGTGAGACACACAACCAAAAGAGATGTGCAGTGGAAGCAAATAAGCTCTGCTTTGCTTTGAAGAAGCCAATAAGCAGAAACCATGAATAAACCAAACACACAAGGTAGAGAACAGAGTGAGTTGTTGAGTCAGAACAGTGAACGTGTACATTGAAATTGATGAGATCCTGCAACATAACCCAGTATCAGAAACAGCCAATTAAGAGGGAAACCATGTTCTATCTCAAACCAAAATCTAGCTCCCACATATCATCCCTGGGTTTGTGAGTCAGGAAGTATTGTGATAAGACGGTTTTCCATTTTTCTTAATTCTCAGAGCCTTATCCAACTAAGGCCCCAAACAGTCCAAACAAGTCTCTTCTCCTTGCAGTCTGAATGAGTCAAATGTAATAATAGGTACATGCCCTTTCTGCCCAATAAGAAAATGTCTCACAAGTACTTTCTTGTGCAATGGAGTCCCTGGATGGTGCCAAGTTAACATACTTGGCTGACAACCAAAAGGTTAGAGGATCAAGTCCCTCTAGATGTTCTTCAGAAGAAAGACCTGGTGACCTACCTCTGAATAATCAGTCACTGAAAATTTTGGGGGACTTGTGACAAGATGGCAGACTAGGCCAACATGCTACGTAAACTCTACAAAAAGAGACACCAAAGACCAAGTGAAACAGAGACAATAATCCTAGAACTCTGGTTATCAGAGGAAAGAATAGAGAAGTGGATTGAATGGCAAGTGAGAGAAGAAGTTGAACAGAAATAGCAAGAGAAGGGTTAAATAGGACAGCTGAATTGTCAGCTGGCCTGACACAGCCTGGCCATTTTGTAAACTCACATGCAGCATTTTACTAGGTCTGAAAACTGTCAGCTCAGTCACTTCACTCTCCCATAGGCATCTATCCATGTCTGATGACCAGAAAGATGCAACCCTCTCCTTCCTGACATCTTCCGAATGACCAGAAGTGTGGCCAGGCCCTACCCTCACCCACCCAGCATCCAGCAACACTATCCATACAACCTCTTTTTTGTCTGAAGTCAAAGGTGTGCATGAGCATAGGGGGCATACCTCCTCCACATCTGAAGGTTCATGAACTCTGCTTCATCAGATGAGCAGACTGTGCTATGATGGTGGATAACCTGCCCCTAGTCATCCCTAGGTAAGCAGAAACTCCTTCCATAACTAGTCACCTTGCCACCAGCTGCCCTCTCAGCCTAGAGAAATCTCTCCAGATCAAGAGCACTGAATTCAGGCACCATTTAGAATAGCAGACACTCTGTCTAAGTGGAGGTGTCCCACTCCCTAATCTCTCTTCCGACTACCCTGCCCCCAACAGTATTCACCCTGTTTCAATAGTCTTCTTTTTCTTTTCTTTCCCTTCCCTTTTTTTCCCATTTTTCTTTCTTTTCCTTCTATTTTTCCTTTATTTTTCCATTCCCTTATTTTTCACTCTCTTCTCCTTTCCATTTTTTTCTTTCCTGTTCTCTTTTCTCTTTCTGTTTTCCTACTCCCTAATTTTCTTTATTCTCCTTTCCTTCTTTTCTTCCCTCTTTTCCTCTTCTCTTTGTTTTGTTTTCCTTTCCTTATGGCTTTTAAATTCTTTTTTTGTTGTTTTTTGCATGTTCCCCCTGCTCATTATCTTCCTTCTTCCTCCTCTTCTTCATTAGTTTCTTTTTTGCTGCTGCTTCTTATTCTTATTCTTCTCCCACACAGCAGGAGAGAGTAAGCATGTCCATTTCGCCCAGCCACACCCACACCTTTGCAACTTGACCCACTGGCCAAAAACCACTGTCCACGCCTGTACCACCTAATCAACAATAAACACCAGTCAAACCAACCTTCAGTTGCACTACATGAATAGAGAACAAAAACTGTACTCACTCACATTCTCTAACACATGCAACAAGAGACAAATGGTAAGTGCCTAAAAAACACACCAACCTACCATCATCTACTCAATGCAACATCACCAGGTCTCTGAGACAACAGACCCTTCAGTTAGCAAAAATAAACAATCAGTACTTCAAAGAAGTAAAGAAAATACACAGCCATAAAATTTTTCGAGGGGGCTGAGCCCTGGTGGCATAGTGGTTGTGTGCGGGACTGCAGTCCACAGGGCTGGCGGTTCAAATCCAGCAGCAGCTCTACCGAAGCAAGACTGGGCCTCCTACTCCCACCAGGGAGCAATGATGCCCACCCAAAAAAAAAACTTTCTGAGGAAGAAATTGCATTGGCACTAAAAGATAAGGAGTTTAAAAGAATGATGTTTTAGTACTTTTTAAAGATGGATTATGCAGAAGACAAGATCCAGGAAAACACAGACAAAACATTAGAAGAATTGGGGGAAGCACAAGAACAAATTAACCAAATAAATTTAAAACCATGCAAAATGCAGTACACAGGAACCCAGAAGATCAATACTAAGATTTCAGAAATAGGCAATGTACTCGTAGGGCAAAGAAAGAAAAGTGGATCATTGGAAGAAGGAATCAGTGAGACTAAAGACAAATCACTCAATACTAACATGCTTCAGGAACAATCAGGAAAAATAACAGCAATAAAAAGAAAGTCTAAGAATAATGTGGGATACCATCAGAAGGCATCAGAATAACTTGCTGGTGATTGAAATTACAGAACAGGAAGACACAAAAAAAGCACTAAGGAAATTGTTGGGAAGTTGTTGGAAGAAAACTTCCCTATTATTACACAAGATTGGGAAATTTGCCTTCAAGAAAGTGAATAAACTCCAAACCAGATACTCTTAAAAATAAAATTGCCAAGATATATCTTAATCAAACATCCCCAACCAAAGAAAGATGAGGAAGAACCCTGAAAGTTGCTCAGGACAATGCTTTAATTAACTACAAAGGAGACTACTAAGACTAAACTCTTAGTTTCTTCATGAAATTCTGGAGACAAGAAAGCAATAGGGGGATACATACATATGGAATTCTGGGAAAAAAATTGCCAACCAACAATTATATACTCGATACAATGGTGAAATGAATACATACCCAAATTAAATGGGAAAAGGAAATGCCTATGAAGCACCAATCGGCTCACACTCATATAAGGTCACCATGAGTGAAGTCACTTAACAATAACTGATACTGATTCTCAAGAAACTGTGCGTACACAAAATAGAAGAATGAGCATGACTTCTTTAGAAAGGTTTCAAGACTTTTCTTGAGAGAGGGAACATAGGCATCCTGTGAGGCAGTGGTGAGATAATGGAGGCAGGAAAAGTAGGGAAGATATCGCAAAAGGATCCACCATTATAAGAAATTTTGGCCAGGCTTGATCCTGGAATTAGTGGTCTCTGTTTAAGAAATGAGGAGTCTTCGTGGTGCAGTGGTTTAGTGCTCAGTCACCAAAAGATCGGCAATTCGGACCCATGAACTGCTCAGCAGGAGAGAGATGCTGCAGCCTGCTTCTGAAAAGATTCTGCTTGGAAGCCCAACCCTAAGGAGTAGTTCTCCTCTGTCCCCCAGAGAAATCATGAGTCGATAGCAACTCAGCAGAAGGAGGGGTAGTGTGTGCATCTGTAAAGGATAAGACAACGATGGTGAGGGTATCAGGTCTGGGATTGCTGGGTAAAATGTTATGACTGTGCCTGAGCCCCGGTGCCATGGGCTTGGCAGTTCAAATCCAGCAGCAGCTCTCCAGGAGCAAGGCTGGGTAGGTCCCACGACCACCAGAGGGCAGTGATGCCCTCCCAAAAAAATGTTATAACTGCATCCGACACATAATGGGGTCACTTTATTTTTTTTTGTTTTGTTTTATTTTGTTTTGGGGGGGTGGGCATCGCTGCCTCTGGTGGTCGTGGGAGCTACCCAGTGCTGCTCCTGAGAGCCACCGCTGGATCTGAACCGCCACGCACTCGGGTCGCAGTCCCGCTCTCAACCACTTACACCATGGGGGCTATTTGTTTAATTAAGCCCCATTGGGATCTCCTTAAATGGGGACAAAGCACAAGGTCCCAATGATGAGGGTAGGTAGCTTTTGAAAAAAAACATTTGGGAAACAAATTACTTCTCTTCAGTGAAAGCCACTGACCTCCACATGACCTGGAAGGAAATCCAGCCAAAACTGTGAGACAAAATAAATACCTACAAACTGTATATACAGTGTCCAAAAGATGATCCCCCACAAAAAAAAAAAAAAGAATTGCTTCTGCAGCAATTATGTCACATTAAGGTGAACATATACATACACCGTGGAGTCCCAGAGGGTTTCTGGAAGTACATATGAAATAAGACTCTAAAGTCTCTAGGGAAAAGCATCTCCAAGGAGAATGTGAACGCAACAGAACAGTCACTCAGTGAGTATCTTGTTTCCTTGACCCTATCCTGAGTTACACAGATACCTGCTTCTATTCTGCACAGCCTTGCTTTGGGGAATGTCCAGAAAGACCCTAGCTGCCCAGAAGTCCCGGACTACGCTCCATACTCAGAAAGTCAGGACGCAGAATTGCACGGGGCACTCAGGATTGTGTGACCTCCACGTCCATCTGATTTCCAGGGCTCAGCCTACATTTACCAATGCACTATTTCCCTGATCCATTCTTCTCTTCTATTTTTCTCTTAATTAATGCCTTCCAATATCCCTCTGTGCACACAGGAACAATGGTTACGCTGCAAATTCAAAGCACCTAGACTTCAGAGGGAAGGCATCTCTGGTGCGCAACACCCCCTTCCCCTACCCGCCCACCCGCCAAACCCCACTCCTGGGTTCCTGCTGGCTATTTGTTTAAGTTTTTCATAAGCAGCAGAGAAAAGGCCATCTTGTGTGAATCCCCCGCTCACATCACGGTGGGGTTAATCAAGGTTCTCTATGCAGCTTCTTCCACCATCTGTTCTTGCTGCCTTCTCCTGGAGACTTGGCAGGGAAATGCACGCTGTTTTTCATCCTAACTCAAAAGACAGTGAGATTTTTCATACCTGCGCAGGAACCTGTGCAGGTTGTGATTCAAAGGAGCATCATGGGATGCAAACAGAAAGGAAAGCGGTGAGGGCGCCAAGCTGTGAATTATAACCAGCTTCCAGAACACTTGGCCTCAAGGGGCCATTAGACTGTAGAGTTCCATTTCCTTCTTTTCTTTACAGGTTAAACCCTGTCAAATTTGATCCAGCTCCAGCTCAAAGTTCCACTGAACAAATGATTGTTTTCTTAAAGGCCCAGCTGGTGGCAAACTCATTTTGAGATACAGTCAATATAAGTGAATCACAATATAACATATGACCCTTAAGGCAGGGGCCTTGGCCTGAATTTCCCTCTAGTGCCTCTTGTTCTCAAGTCCCTCCGTTTTCTATTCCTCCTTCCTGCTCAGCTCTCTCTTTTCTGTTGCTAGATTTTGTTCAGTTCATTTCTGGGCCTCATGTCTTTTCATTTTCTAGATAGCTTTTCAGCCTTTTCTCCCTTTGTCTTATTTTATGCTTCTCTATTCTCGATTCTCCTTTCTTCTCATTTCTATTTCTTCTGTCTTCTTGTCTCCTCTCAATATTCAGAATATTTGACAACAGGTCCCACGTAGACCACTGACCAAATTGTAATGGGAATTCAGAAGGCTTCCTGTTTTGCCATTCCTGGTGCATTGTAGGGAAGGCTGAGGAGGTGAGGCATAAAGAAGCCTCTCTCAAAAGATACATGATAGTGATGTTCATCAAGGAGTATAGAAGCATTTCAATCCTTTATGATCAAAGTGGTAGTGCCAGAGTGCATCAGATGGAAAGGGAGGTAAGTAGCCCCTGACCTCCAGAAACCAACCTGGCATTATCAGTAGGCCTTGTATTGGTAGGAGCTGACACTGCACTAATAGGCAGGCCTTGCTAGATATAAACCATTCTACAGAGCATCTGCATCCAACAAGACCACCCTGTAGATGTGGCAGATCAAAGCAAAACACAGACTACTTCATAATCAGGTCTCCACAAGGAAGGAAGCATAAGCACTCTCTACAGAACAAAGGTGATCAAAGACACCCCCCACTCCCACCTCCCTGGCTGATGAGTGACTGCTGCTTCTATACTAGTTACAGGTCTTCCCTCGGTTCACTCTTTCCACATAGGAGTAAGATAGTGTAAGACACCCACCTGTAGAGTTGCCTATTCTTACCTCGAGATTCACTGCAGGGCGAAGGTCCAATTTCTTGAACCCTCCCCACACATTCCTGGACACAAACCCAGGATCTTTCCATCACACCTCTACCGAAGCTGCCCACACCCTACCGGTGTTGAATCCTCCCTCTTTGCAAGAAGTAGTAAATCCACATTGTTCAACCACAGGCGTATTCCCAGCAGACTTTGGCTGGAGGAGATGGACAAAAGAAATGCATGTCCTGCCAGAGCCTTGAGATTGCCTCTGCCTTCTACAAGGACCTTCGATGAAGTTCCCTGAAAGAAAATGGCCCCCAGGCCATTGTGTCATTGCATCATTGGGTAGATCCAAACTGCCGACCTGTCCATTAGGAGCCAAGCAAACATAATCTGTGCAGCCAGGAACCCTCAAAAGGAGGAGAAAAAGGGGCCTGCCTTTTCCTGTCTCCGTCCCCTGCCAGAGAGAAGTATGGCAGAGAGTGGAGTCTCCCTGACATGAAGAAGAGGCAGTGGGTGCCAGCTGTATGGTGCACCATTGGATAGGTTTTGACTCATGGCAACCCCGTGGATTCCAGAACAGAAGAGCCTCAGAGGGTTTTCTTGATGGTCATTATGACAGAAACAGATCACCAAATCTTTCTCCCAAAGAGCAACTGGTGGGTTTGAACAGACAACCTTTCTGTTAATAGCCCAGAGCTTAACACAATTAACATGACAGAAAATGCACACACACAAAAGTTCTCAATCCACCACTGACTAAATCTGTCAGGACATGACAGAACCAGCGCCTACCCTTGAGGACACAACTTTGCCTGAAGGAAGGCACCAGATTTCCTATAACCCAATGGCCACCAGACATACCCCAAACTCCTGTCAGCGTGAGTCTGTTCAGACTTCATGCCTTCCTACTTTCAGACACTTGAGTGAAATATGCCCCTTCACGTGGATGCATAATTGCTAGACACTGAATCACCCACAAACTAAGGAGCACTCCTAAATTATTCAAGATGTTTGGAAAATACATATCAATCAAAGAAAGCAAATACATAGCCTGCCGTTTTGAGACAATTAAGTGAGAAACATTCTGCAATCTAACATGAACAATACTACTCCCACTGAGTAGTGTCAGAAAACCTGGGAAAATTAAATGCACTCTCATTGCACAGACCCACTAAGCAGAAGGCTTCATCCTGAGCATCAGATGACAGTAAGCAGAATGACAGCATCTAACAAAATCACAGCACAAATGCAATCATGAGGGAAATGCCATCTCTAAGATAATGTTGTGATTTCCTCTGTTGTGGTCTAGGGGGCAGAGGGTGTGTGCTTCGTGATCCAAAGTTCTCCCAGAAAGCAAGACATGAGATATCAGAATATCCCACAAGTGGAATGGCACAACCACACAGCTGGCAAGTGTCGGGATGAAACCTTGGCATGCTACAAAGGCATTCTATTTGAGCTCACTCACAAGATGTATGCATTGGGACAATCAAGTGTCCTTACAAAAAAAATATTTGTTTAAGCCCAAAAGCCAAACTCACTGCCATGGAGTCAATTTTAAGTAATACAGACCCTATCAGATAGACAAGAATTGCCCCTGTGGGTTTCCCAGACTGTGTCCCTATATCTGTAGCTCTTTAATCTCCTGTATCTGTATCTCTCTATGGTTTGCCAGTGAGGCTGCTTCCTAATGAGGCTACTGGATGTGTTAATGGCGACATGCCATGGTCCCGGCATACTGTGCATGGAGTCAGGGATTAGCAAATGATTGTTGAATAAATAAAACCATCCCTTCACTACAGAGCCAACCTGCAAAGCACCCTTACATACCTAGGAAGAATGGATTACACAACCTCATCTTACAAGTGCAGAAACGAGGCTCTGAGACTGCCGCTCACATTCTGTTGTTATCTGGGTTGCATACCTGACGACTGTTTAGCTCTCAGACAGAAGGTAAGGGGCGGGGGGACCTTGATAGATGAGCCTCAGACTTAATCTCCAACAGGGTGACTGGCTTGGCGGAGATGCTGCATAGCTATTTCTGGAGCCATATGAGTCTAGCATGGAAGCGAATCCAGGGTTTCAGACACTTCTTGTGTTATTGGATGAACAAACGTATCAAATGTATGCATTTCTACCCCTCTCCTGTCCTACCTGGACTTCCACTCTATGGCGAATAATGAGTGTTAGGGAGGTGTTACAAGGAGGTGTACCAAGACGTTGAGAAATAAACCAGCTGCTTAGATTTTTATGTAGCATAGTTGAGAAGAGACTGAGCCAATGGCTTTCAAACACTAATCACTGTGATCCCCAGTAGGAAATTCCTTTTGCATTGTAACTTAGTGTGTACACGCACACACACACACACACACACAGAGTGATGAACACATTTCATGAAACTGAACTACTTGCTCTTACATGCTACATTCTTAATCCTCAAAATGACACCACATTAGGTGACTACCAGAGTTAACTTTACTAATAAACCATCATAACTAAAAGAGAAGAAAGTTATACTGCAATTTTGCTCTCTCTTCTTTCACTATGGACAATTATCTTGCCCTCACCCAAGTTAGCCTCTGTCTACCCTCTACTCCAGTGGTTCTCAGTCTTCCTCATGCCGCAATCCTCATGCCCTCCAACCATAAAATTATTTTTGTTGCTACTTCATAACTATAATTTTGCTACTATTATAAGTTGGGTGGCCCCTGTGAAAGGGTCATTCAAGCCCCACAGGGGATGTGCCCCATATGGTGAGAACCACTGCTCTACTGCTGTAGTTTATTGCTTCATCCTTCTTCCCTTGCCCTCCCTCCAACTTGGTTAAAGCCTATTTCCTTAGGTATAAAAATATTCCTCTTCAATGTAAGACATGAAAAAAGTTATAAATGATCAAGGGTTCGTGAGGAAAGGAAAGTGGCAAAGGGTAGAAATTAGCTGATACCAAGGGCTCAAATAGAAAGAAAATGTTTTGAAAATGATGATGGCAACCTCTGTACAAATGTGCTTGATACAAAGGCTATATATATGGATTGTGGTAGGAACTGTATGAGCCCCTAATAAAATTGTTTTAAAAGAAAAAAAAGGAAATCTTTGTCTTGATTTTTTTCTTTATAATTAGTCTCATAAGATATTGGTCCTTACTCTTCAGTTCTACACTCTTTACAAAAATCACCCATCGGAGGCCAAATGATCAATAATTACTTTAAAACGAAGAGGGAAATATAGTAGGGCAGGGTAACCAGATCAATGGAAATATGATAAACAGAACAGAAATAATGAGCATGTCCATGTTTTGTGAAGAATGTGACCAATGTCACTGAACAATGTGGGCCGAAAACTCTGACTAAGAACCAAAACCTCCATGCAGACTTTGTCTTTGTTTACTAAAGACACAGTAAAAACATCGAAATAAAAGACATTCGGTGAACTGAAACATGTGGCAATTTTTATGAACTTCAGAAAAATTCTGCAAAGTGAAAGAAGTTAGAAATTTTTAAAAACCTACATATTGCATGAGTCCACCTACACAAAATGTAGGAAACAGGAAGTCTAGAGACAGAACGGTGTGCAGTGGCTTCTCAGGCTTCCACCTGAGAAGGAGGCAGGTATCAGCTGCAAATCGGCACAAGGGATCTTCTTGGGACCATGTCCTAAAGCTAGATGGTGGTGAAGGATGTACAATTCTGCTCATTTACTGAAGAATCCTTTTACACACTTGTTGTAGGGACATTTTATGGTACGTAAGTTATATCTCAATAAAATTGTGAAGTAAAAGGTCTAAGACAAACCCACAAACCCAGTTGTCACTGAAATGATTATGGCTAATATCAACCAATATTATTCTCGGTGGCTAACTTTTGAAAACAGACTGTCCTATGAGACACCAACGAGGATTAGAACCTATCATCTTTCTGATTAGCTCCTGTAGCCCATTTGGTAGTCTGTTACAAAGTGACCTCAGGGGGTCCTTGCAGTTCTGCTTAAGTAGCACCTCAGGGTCATAATCTCCAAAGTTCTCCAGGCTCATCCAGTTCAATAAGTCTGGGCAATGTTTTGGTTTGGTTTGGTTTTAGGAGTTTGAGATTCTGTTCCACATTTTTCTCCCCTTGTATCCAGGTCCCTTTTTGTCCACTCTGATTAGAACAGTAGGAGTGGAAGCCAGGGACACCCTAGTACCTCTGCTCTTAGGGTAGATGAGGTCATGGTGTTTACATAGACTATTTGTTCTGTAAATTAGTCTCTCTTTGATTCCCTTCTTTGCTCTTTTGCTCTGTAAGTATAGGAACTAATCATTGTGGCTTAAATGGCCACTTGCAAGCTTTTGAAACCCCAGACACTACTCATCAAAATAACACGTATAACAAAACTTTATCAATAATGACCAAGTTATCCAGTAAGACTATGACCCTAGTCTTTCAAACCCTGAAATCCATTCTGCAAAATATTTGTTTTTGTCCAAGAGTTATTCATAACTGTGCCCTCGCCCATGTGCTTTAGTTAATGACTCAATGACACCTAATAATACACATTTTGGTGACTATTATTGCTGTTGTTCAAAGTTATATAAGCCATCCAAATTTGTAGAAGAGGGTTTCCGAAAGTCTTTGGAAACATCCTATTGTCTTCAAACTTTTTGAAGTCCTCTTACATAGGCCAATAGGCAACATCATCATAGATGTAGAAAAGGTTGAAGCTATCAAGAATTTTTTCTTGCTGGTAGCTGGTGTCCACAAGCAGTACTCATGAAAGCAATAGTCAAGAGATCGATATCACGTGGGTAGAAGGAGAGAAAAGCACCAGGAAGCAAGTCATGAAGGCTGGTGTGGTGATTTCTCTCCAGAGTCAGTAAACTATCTCTATGTGAGACACCCCCTCTCCTGTCAAAAAAAGGTCAAAAGTCACATTGTATTATGTAAATCTGCTACACAAACCCTATAAAGAATATTAAAAAGCAAAGATGTTACTTTGAGGATCGGGTGCACCTGACCCATGCTACAGTATTATCCACTGCCTCATATGCATGTGAAACTTGGACAATGAAAAGGAAGGCTGAAGAAGAATTTGAACTGTGGTGCTCGAAAGAATATTGAAAGTACCATGGATTGTTATAAGGACAAACTGATTTTTCTTAGAAGAAGTACAGTCAGAATACTCATTAGATGCAAGCATGGTAAGATAGTTAAAGTTTATTATGCCAACTTGGCCAATAAACACATTGATATTAACTGAAGGGCAGAAAGATAAATGGTTTTATAAGCCTCGCTTTTCTAGTTTTCGAGTCTCTTGCTCTCTGATGGTTGGAACAGGGTGCAGCTGCCTTAGCCAGATCCCTGCTTTAGCTGGCAAGGCTCACTTCCTTTGAGACATCCTTGAGAACATGTCACATGGACCTACCTCAATGCAGCCCTAGGTGCTGGAGCAGCTGTATGGAGACCTCTGAAGGTGTTGAGATGCTTACACACTCACAAATTTAGCTTTCCTCCTGCAGTTGGCATGATTGCATGTGTTTTGTGAGATTGAGGAGGACTATGTAGATTGGTCGGACATATGAGCTAATGTTGGACTTTGGGGCTTGAACAGCACTGGGTTGGGATATTTTCTTTTCTTTTTTTTTTATAGGCATCATTGCCCTCTGGTGGTGGGAGTAGGCGGCCCAGCCTTTTGCTCCTGTGGAGCTGGAATTGAACCTCCATCCCAGTGGGTCGCAGTCCCGCGCACAACCACTACGCCACCAGGGCTCAGCCCGGGATATTTTCTTAATGTACACTTGCCCTTTATATAAAACTCTCATATATAGATATATGAGTTTCAGTGGGTTTGTTTCCCTAGTTTACCCAGACTGACACAGATGGCAAGACTTTGTCTTACATACTTTGAAGGTATCGTGAGGAAAGACCAATCCCTAGAGCAAGAGCATCGCACTTGGTATAATAGAAGGAAAGGTGTCAATGAGATGGACTGACACAATGGTTGTGATAGGTAGATTTACTGTGCCAACCTATCTAATGAACACGTGGACTCAATTGAAGGGCAGAAAGATAAATGACTCAGGGAGCATTGCCTTTCTTGTCTCTTGCTCTCTGATGATGGGACCAATATGTGGCTGCCTTAGCTGATTCTCTGCCTCAACTTTCAAGCTACACTCCCTGTGGGACACCTAACCCATGGACTGTGTCACTGTGGTTTGAGGTTCCTTCAAGGCCTGCTTCACCACACTACTGGCGTATACATTGCCTAAGCTGGAGGCTGTGGACTGTTCGATCCTGTCATCTGGCTGACTGTTGGTGACCTAGCTTGCTGTTTGTAACCAGATTGCCTGAATTGCTCTACAGAGGTCTCAGCTATCTACTTCCTCTACCTGTTCCCAGCAGCCCTCAAGAATTGAAGGACTGAGACATTTGTACTGCTCAACAGACTAATGAGCTGTTTATTTCTTTTTTTTTTTTTGAGGGGGGGGGATCACTGCCCTCTGGTGGTGGGAGTAGGAGGCCCAGTCTTTGCTCCTGTGGAGCTGGAATTGAACCTCCATCCCAGTGGGCCGCAGTCCCATGCACAACCACTATGCCACCGGGGCTCAGCCCTGTTTGGTTTTATTTCTCTAGAGAACCCTACCTAATAAAATGGTTGTAACAATGGGCCCAGGCATAGGGACAATTGTGAGGGTGGTGCAGAACCAGGCAATGTTTGCTTCTGTTGTGCATAAGATTGCCATGGATCAGAACTACCACGGTGGTATCTAACAGCAACACACATATTTTTAGATAACTGCTGTTACCTAAAACTTTCATAAGACATAAAAATTTCCAACCGACCTTTTTTTCTTTCGTACTTTTAATGGCATTGTTTATCTTTATTGAGCTATGTATACTTCATGTTCATTCAAGTGTCATTTCTCCCATCACCAAATACAACTAAGTATCCACTATCAAGAGAATGAACACTCCTGTTCCCAGGAAACCACTAATAAACATCCATTTCTGTATATTTACTTGTTCCTGTCATTTCATAAAACTGAGAACCTGACACTATTTGTCTTTTGTGATTGACTTAATTTACTTAACATACTATTCCCCAGGTACATTCATGTTCCAAGATGTTTTAGGAACTCATTTTTCATGATCACTGAGAAGTATCCAGCTGTATGTATGTACCATATTTTACTTATCGATGCATTCAGTTATGGGCACATAAGTTGTCTCCATCATTTTGCTATTGTGTACAGGAAAACAAACGAATGTAAGTCTGCAAACACCTGTCAATTCTATTATATCTATAGGATATATACCTAAGAGGGATAGCAACTGCCTTTTAGTGTAGACTCAGGGATTAAAATTACTTTGGAATAATGACATATGAGAATAAGACTAGGACCAGCAGATAATAAGGGTGGGGCATCACAAGGAATCGACAACAGAGTGGTTTCGGACAAAAAGGAAAAGGAGAAAAACGAAAAGCAAACATTGCTCAACACACATGGACCACATGAAAGAGGATCAGCAGGAGGAGTTTAAGAAAAAATCCTGATATATGAGCACCCAATAAAATTATTTTTAAAAAATAACAATCACACACACACAAAGATCCGAAGCAGAGCAGGACTGAGGGAGTTCTTTGACCACTCTTTGCTATGGTTTCATCAGAAAGGATGGAAGTTCAAATTAACCTCACAAAGCCACTCGCATTTATGTTTTTTGCAGATAATTCTGCTTGAGTTACTGAGAGAAGAACAAATAATTTCTAATTCCATAGTGAGGACTCTATCGTTCCCAGAAAACCTCACTTGTTACCTATCTAAAAAGATAGTACAGAGAAACCCTCCACAATTCAGTATGGTCTAACCTTACCAATAAATCACTTATTAACAGAGGAAAGTTTCTTTGAACAAATACTGATGAGATTCTCATTTAAGGAGTGGGCTGCTCTAGCAAAGGATGTGATATGGGGAGTGATGGAAGAAAAGAAAATGCCTTTCAGTTCTTCTAGGAAACATGGCATATGAAAAATAATAGGGATTCAGGCCAGAAGACAACAGGATCCAGTATGGGCTCTGGCAAATTCTATTTTTTGAGACCTTGCACAAGTCCCTTTCTTATTGGCTTCAGTTTCCTCTGTGAGATAAGAGAGTTGAACTGGAAAATCATACTGCCCCTTTCAGCTCTACAGTCCTTTCATTACGTGGTGAAGATGCTTTCCAAAATAGATGAACATACCCAAGATTAAGGCGTTGTCTTATGGGAAAACTCCATATAAAACTCCAGTCATTCCTGAATTATTTATTTAAAAGGAATTCAGCTCAAAAACTAAATAGGTCTCTGTGCTCCCCAACCCACTCCCCCTTCCTTCTATTTCTGCTACCCTTAGCCATTATCCTGTTCATCAAAATTGTTATTAGTCAAACAGCAGGAGAAGAGTGAAAATGAGATAAAATTCATTCCCTCCATGTTCCTTCCTTGTTATTGTTGTTGTCTGGTGTCTTTGAAGTGGCCAGGACTCACAGCAGCCCTCTGTGTGGCATCACAGAACCAAATAGTTCTGGTCCATGCATCATCCTCACAAAGCAAACGCTTCTGCGTCTATTGTTGCTTCTTTATTAAGGACAGAGTCTTAAAGACTAGCATGCCAACATGTACCAATACATCAAAAAGGAAAAGCGAGAGAAATGAAATGCAAACAATGCTGAACACACTCGTCATATGCATCTCTGGCATTTGTGTGCAAAGAGAAAAACGTAGAAGAACCACTTCCCTTGATGGCTGAGAATGACCATAAATCTGTATGTTAAATTGGCGTATTTCTCAAGGTCATACAGATTCGATGCCTGTTTTCCTGTTAAAGGTCTGGTCTTCCCATTCTTATAAACCTATCCTTTCAATCTATTTGTGCTGCTTCGCATTGCATGTGAAAAGTCAGCGACATACCAGGACCAAGAACAGGTGGTCAATGAACCTGTAATGAGGTCATTGTTGTGAGGCTGTCCTCTTGACTTTTATGCTAATGAGCTGGTGAGGCTCTGGTCCTTGTTCGCTTCAATATCTTTGCATTCAGTGCTGTATAACTCAATGTAATCCACAGCTACCAAAAAAAATCTCTCTCAAAAGTCAGATCTTTACTGGGCACTCAGGACTGTAATCTCAAGGTCAATTGGCCCAATTTCATCCATAAAGGCAATAGTCTGAGTCCTGCTTTGCTGAATAATGACTGGAGTCCTAAAAGCTCCATAGCAGCTCTCTAAATTTGCCATTATGGGTCTCTTCCTGTCCAGAGCAAAGACAATTGAAGAAAATCAAACATTAAAAACAAACAAACAAAACATCTCACTGTAATCAAACCGACCCTATAGTGACCTTACAGGACAGGGTAGGATTGCTCCTGTGGATTTCTGAGGCTATAACTCTTTACAGGAGTAAAAAGCCTCATATTCATATCTTTTTCCAATGGAGCAGCTGGTGGTTTTGAACTGCTAACTTTGTGGTTTGCCCATCCAGGTATAACCACCACACTGCCAGGGCTCCTAGAGAAACCAAAGATGCGTGGAAGCAATTCGTCTGAAGGCCTCAATGAGCACACAAACCCCAGTCTCCATGACTCTGAGACCAGAAGAACTAGATGATGTCCAGCTATTACTGCTGAGAGTTCTAAATGGAATCAAAAGAATGTCCTGGATAAAGTAGAAGAAAAATGCAAAACAGCGCAGAATCAACCTTACTGGTCAAAGAGAGACTGGGAGAATCCCTGAAACCATGGCCCTGAACCACTCCTCCAGCCTGGAACTAAAGTCATCCCTATGAGTGGACTTTCAGCCAGACAGTGTGCAGGTCTATAAAGTGGACCATTGACTGAGGAGATACATACTTCATGAAATAAACAGCCATTCAAGATCCAAGGGCAGCACTTGCCCAGAGAGTCAAGCTCAGAGTGCAGGAAGGGATAGAAAGGCAGAACAAATGGTGGTCAAAACCCAGAGAAGGAGTGAGGTGAGTTACATTACGGGGATTGTAATCGATGTCCTGAAACAAAATGTAGATGAAGTATTGAATGAAAACTTAATTTGTTCTGTCAGCTTTCACCTGGATCACAATTTTTTTTAGGTCAAACCTCTGTTTGGTATAAGAGAGAATAAACTAAGTGACCCTCACACATAGCCCTCAAAGGTTTAAGAGAATAATGATTAAATGCACCTATTGACTCATTATCAATCCTGATAGACCAACTCTGGTTCTCCAATGATCGCAGTGTTGCTTCCACAGTCTCCCTGGGTAGTGTGCCCCCATCATCCAGAAGAGGACAGAACATGAAGAACCTCTACAAAGGGCGGCTCTTGAGGCCAGACCAGCCTGAGAGCTGTACGCAGCACTTCCCACTCACATCCTACTGAAGAGGCTTTAGGGACAGGGTTGCATCTAAATGCAAGGAGAGCAAGGGATGCAGTCTCACTCTGTGCCCCAGAGAAGGGGAAAATGGATTGGGGAGAATAGCTAGAGGTTTGTACTCAACCCAGTGGTTTCAGTGTGCTTTCTGAGCACAGGTTGCAATTCTTTAGTTTGTCACAAAATCAATCTGCTGTTGTTGCTAGTGCCATCAAGTCCATTTTCAGCTCATAATAGCTCGCAGTGACTGAAAGACGCTGTCTCATGAGGGTTTTAGGCGGTCACCTTTATAGGGGAAAGTCACCAGGTCTTTCTTCTCTGGGGTGGTTGAGGTCACCAACCTGTTAGCCAGCAGTCAGGTGGACTGCTTCACCATCGCACCATGTAGGAAATGCATATTCCCGTTTTCATGGTGGTTTATTAGGATTTGGGTCAAAATGCACTGACAAAAAAGGTTTGCCATTCCCCAATTTACACATGGATCGCCCTCCCCAGAATGTAACAGCGGTCTCCCCGCTTCCTTCCATCCTTCTGTCCACTCCCTTCTTGCTGAGATAGATCCCTGGAATTTTTTTTCTTTTTTCTTCTTTTTTTTAAGATGGAAAAGAAAGGGAGAGAAAGAGAGAAAAGAAGGGAAGGAGGAAGGAGGGAAGGACTCTGATAAAATTGCATGTAGCACGTGAAAGTAAGTAGTTCAGTTTAATGAAACGTGCCTGTCACTTTGTGTGTGTGTGTGAGTATGTGTGTGTGTGTGTGTATGTGTACACACTAGGTTACAAGTAAAAGGAATTTATGACTGGGGATCACAGTGACTAGTGTTTGGAAGTCATTGGCTCAATCTCTTCTCAACTATGCTACATAAAAATCTAAGCAGCTGGTTTATTTCTCAACCTCTTGGTACACCTCCTTGTAACACCGCCCTAACACTCATTATTCACCATAGAGTGGAAGTCCAGGTAGGACAGGAGAGGGGTAGAAATGCATACACTTGATACACTTGTTCATCCACTAACACAAAAAGCGTCTGAAACCCTGGATTCGCTTCCATGCTAGACTCATATGGCTCCAGAAATAGCTATGCAGCATCTCCGCCAAGTCAGTCATCCTGTTAGAGATTAAGTCTGAGGCTAATCTATCAAGGTCCCCCCCCCTCACCTTCTGTCTGAGAGCTAAACAGTCATCAGGTATGCAACCCAGATAACAGCAGAATGTGAGCAGCAGCCTCAGAGCCTCGTTTCTGCACTTGTAAGATGAGTGTTGTGTAATCCATTCTTCCTAGGTAGGTGAGGGCGCTTTGCAGGTTGGCTCCATAGTCAAGGGATGGTTTTATTTATTCAACATTCATTTGCTAAGCCCTGACCCCGTGCCCCGCAGTGTTCTGGGACCATGGCACGTCGTCATTAACACAGCCAATGGCCTCGTTAGGAAGCAGCCTCACTGGCAAACCAAGAACCGGAGAAGAAGCAGCACCAGGCGTCTAGACAGCTTGGCAGCAGGGACTTGAGGTCACTCCTTGATGGATGGCTGGTAGGGCTCAAGGCTATCTCTGCTGAATAGGAAAACTCTGAAAAGAAGGGCCATTTTCAGTCAAATGCTTCTCGTTTCCTATTTCCCCTTAGCATTTGCTGGAAAAGAGAAGTCATAAAACGGATACAAGGCCATTATTAACATGATTATCAACAATGCACTTATACAAATCTTCCTGTGAATTAGATTTTAATGTCGCCTTACATTGAGTGTCGAGGGCCAGCTACACCCAGCTCATTCCTGCCAATAAAATGGGTTAAACCCAGGCAGGGTTTATTTTTGCTCCTATAGAAAGTTGACATTTTATTCATTAAATGACTCCCTTTAGCGCATTCTAAATCAGTGCTTTCCACTCTGATCCGGTCTAGTTTTCATTTCAGCGTTTTAGCTGGAATGACTTTCATAATGAATTCTTTTTTTACCTGACAAGGGACGTTCAAACCTCCCCCTCCTGAACCTTTAAAAGGGAAATTCAGGCTCCTTTTTTTTTCCCCAGGCTGTTTATCATATCTTGCAAATACTCAAATCCATTTCCTTTGGAAAAGGTTTGTCTTTCTATGACAGGCATATAAAAAGGTTTTATTACAGTACTCTATTCATCGGAGCTGCTCTGCCTGAAGATAAAAAGGAATTCATTTTCTGGATTTTCCTTGAATGTCAGCTCTATACTTTCTTTCATTATCAGAGTTCTTACCCCAAGAACAATGGTGGGGAGATGGGAGTAAAAACGGATTCAAGCTGATACACCATGTCCCGGAACAGCATTGACAAACATGAAAATCAGAACTTCCCAAATACAATCTGAATGTCAATTAAGGCAGTAAGGAAAATCAGGAAGCAAAAAAGGGGGGAGGAGTCTTTCTGCAGTTATTTAATAAAAATCCCTAGTAACCTAGTGAATTGCAAGTAAGGTTGCAATCAGGAAGGTGGACAGTGCCAGAAAAAGATGGCCTTCTAGTCCCCTAAAGAATCGTCATCTCTGAAAGACTCCGGGCAGTTCTACCCTCTCCTACAGGTCTGGGGGAGCAATAAGTTTTTCCGTGGTGAACTAACCACAAGACGGTTTGAAATCACCAGCCTCCCCAGGAAAGAAAGATGAGCTGCTCACGGAGTGAGCAGGAGTTGGAACTGACTTGGTGACATTTGACAATCGTCATGCCAATGCAGATGCTTGAGGTAATTTTGATTTGACCTGTCTCTGGTCACCAGAGGCCTGGGTAAGGAAGTAGGATGGATTTTTGCAAATATATCCTAACACAAGCCAAGTGAGAATAGCAAATTTTGGACAACAAACCAAACTCACTGACCAAACTCACAAACTCATTCCAATGCATGGTGACCCTCTAGGACAGAATATAACTGTCCCTTTGTATTCCCGAGATTTTATATCCTTAAGGGAGAGGTCGACCTCATCTTTCTCCCACTCAACAACAAGCAGCAAGTCCTATTTATATCTCCCAGTCTCTGACGGTTCTCAACGGATGACTACTAAGATAACCAGTCCTCACATCCCCATATCCCCACATCATATTGTGCAGGCATGAAAGTCACTAGAGGACGTGAATAAAAAGAACCGCTACTTGACTATTTATCTCACTGCTATCAGTCAATGATGACTGCGACTGCTTATGGGAGTAAAAAGTCCAGTCTTTCTCTCGCAAAGTATCCGGTGGTTTGGAACAGCAGACTCTGCAGCATCGGACCCTGCAACATCACAGTCCAGCCTCTCACCACTACACCAACAGGCCTCCGGTCAGTATCTACGGCACCCAATATTTTGAAGCACTGCTCAAAAACAATCAGGAAGACATGATGATCTCCTTCTCACTATGTCAGAACCAGGGTCAATAAGCTTCTGTTCCTGAATCAGCAAGGTGGCCATCTAGGTTCAAGAAATAAGCATATTTGTTGTCCTCAAATTCTGCTTTTAGACAAATGCCCAAGAGAGATTTAAATCAGGAAGGGGAGCTGAGTGAAGCTGAGGAGCCCTTTCTTCCTTCTACTACAAATGAGAGAATGAACCAACCAGCCCATGACATTGTCTGTCTCTCCACTATTTACCTACAGGTCTCAAAGACTTTCCACTCCACTGGGCCAGAGACCTGGCAGGGTTTGTAGCGCAAAATGCTCAGAGCAGTGAGAGGTGGTGACTTGCTGGAGGTTGGTGTGCACCTTAGTTGCTGTGGGAAGTAGCTCAGTCACCATAGGGATACCCCTGAGTGCCACCTAGGGGTGAAAGAATCTAACTTTGTGGCATTGTGCACAACCTCATAATCAAGTATGTGAGCCCCCTGAGCCTTTGGGAGCTTCTCTGTAAACTCACATGTGTCTCTTGCTAGTCTTGCTAGTGTTTTTAGAACCGTTCATCTGAGTTGTAGCAACTAAAGCTTCACCTCCACCAGCTCCATCTGATTAATGATGTCGCTTTGGGCAAGGTACCATGACTTGGTTTCCTCTTCCAAACAGTGGGCACAGTGACAGTAATGACCTCACATTGTGGTTATGCAGTAGGTAGGCAAGGCATGAGAGGGTCTTAGCAGTGTCTGGCCTAAACGTGCTCAATAAATGCCTGTTGGAGCTGTGTTCTGCCCTACCTGCCCTAATGGCAGACTATTGTACACCTTGCAGGGTCAGCAATTCAGAGAATAGCAGCCAGAAGAAAGACTAAGGAGTCACTACCTGGGTTTTGATCCCATCTCCACTCTTGACCACTGACAAACTACTTAGAAGGGAAGGGAGATTGATTATAACAATAACATGCTCACAGGAAGAAGCAAAGGAAAAGATCAGCAGTTTGAACCCACCAACCACTCCAAGGGGCAAAGGTCAAGCCATCTGCTCCCATAAAGATTTACAAGCTTGGAAACCCACAGGGAGTTCCCCTCTGTCCACTGGGCTGCCATGAGTGAAGATGGGCTCACTGGCAGTGAGTGTGGTTTGGGATTTTTGTTTTTGTTTTTGCTTTTGAAGAGCTCATAGTAGTCTTCAAAGACTACAGGAGATATTTCCTACGAAGCACTAAGCACACGGAACCCAACACGAAATGAGTATTTAAAGGGTGCTGCGCATTTTTAATGTGTCGTTATTGTTCAAGAGAGGGAGAATAGGTTCCACTCAAGCCCTGTACTATACAAATCACCACCTTGGTACTCCTAATTCACCGACTATAGTCACAGTCCACTCACAGTCCACCCTTAGGTTCCTCAGGCTCCGTAGCTCTGATGCAATCCATCACAGATGGAAAAGACTTAGGAAGAAATAATCAAGGGGTCAAGCAATCTTTCAAAGACTGAGAGGAAGAGAAAAGTGTTGCTTACCTAGCACGTGCATTGTATTCGGATTTATAAGTACTCTAGAGGTGATTTTAAGTATACAGGAGAATATGTGTAAGCCATGCAAATATTACACCATTTTATATTAGAGACTTTTGCATCCATGGAATTTGGTATAAGGGTTGTGAGGTCTTGAAACCAACCCCCCCTAAGATACCAAGGGACAACTGTATTTCAAAAGATGGTATTTATTGGTCCTAATGCCAGCAGAGAAAAGAAAGTCACTTTCTCAAAACTATGCTTTATCTCATGCTCTTTCCCAGACAGAGCTGGAGTTAAATGTGGAGGTGCAATTTTCAGAAGCCTTGATGAAATCATTATTTAAACCTTAAAAACACTGCAAAGCATTTTCAAGGATTTAGATTCCCCACCCCCACCCCCACACACCCCACCTGCTAGTTCTTTGCAGCTTATCCAAGGAATAAAGAAATGTACTTGTATAAATGAAAGAATTTTAATAAAAAAGATCTTACCTCTTTGTCTTTGGGGTATAAATAAAATGATTTTACAGAATTCTCCAACAGAAAAGAAACAAAACTTCTTTAGAATTCCCTTCAGCTTGACGCTGCCTTCTTTCTGAAGATTTTTCAAGGGCAAGTGATGGTGGGGGTTAGTATTTTTTTCTTAAGCTATTCAATTCTTTCAGAAAGGTGAACCCAGTAGGCATAGACCATCCATATGGAACAAGTCTGCTGGAGGAAGCTTATCCCGTTACATGTTATCAGGAGTTAGAAAGACTACCACCATCCTCTTGACTCTGATCATGGCAAGCCCATGTGAGTCACAGGAGAATTATACTCCAAGGGTTTTTGATGGTTGATTTTGAGAAAATAGAGTACCAGGCTTTTCTCAAAGGGACCTCTGGGTCAATGTGAGCCTCCAACTTTTCAGTTAGCATCTAAGAACAGTCACTATTTGTGCCACCCAGGAGTATTGTGAAAGACCTACCTACATAAAAGACAGGAACGCTAGTGATGGAGTGGTTACTCGTTGACCTGAGATTCATAAGGTCAGCAGTCCAAAACAATCAGTCCCTCCTAATGGGAAAGACAGGCTTCCTAATCCCTAAAGAGCTGTAGTATCAAAAACTCAAAGGGGCTGTTCTATTCTGTTTGATAGGGTCACTGTGAGCTGACGGACTTGGTGGGAGGGAGTTTTTTAAGTTACCTAAAAGATACTACAAAACCAGTGGTATCATAAAAGGGCAAACATACCGCAGTCCATTGTTGATTTAGACAATGATTTTCTCTTAGATTCTGTACTCTCCTTTTTGTCCTTTATCCTCCAACATCTTTTAGGAGCTTCGCCACACTAGTCTGGAGGGTATGCCCACATTGTACTTCCTGATGCCCTGTGTGTGGTCAGGACTCATAGTACAGAACATCTCTGCCTCTTCTCTCCCCACATCAAACCTATCCAGCCTCTCTTTAAAATTTGCAAGTTTCCATCCAATGTGCATCAATTATTCTCCATTCACAGGGAGCACCCTAGGAAGAAGGAAGGTCAGCAATGCGTGGAAGAAATGGAATAGGTATTCAATCGCCTCCAACAACAGGCTCATCTGCCAGAAAAGCTGCATGGTACCTGAATAACAATACTAAACATTCAGAACAAGAATTCTATAGCCTGATCCTGATCAAAAGGGGACAATGCAGAACAGAATTTCAAATTCTCATGAAATCTAGGATTTATGGAGTCTTTAAGGTAAAATAAGCACACCACCTGCCCCAGGTGAAATCTCTAAACTCTGACTCAACTCTATTTCCTAACTCATCTTTGAGTCAAATAATAGGGTGGCCTAATTATAAACCAAAGTCTGCAATAACAGTATACTGATATCAATTGACAATGGCAATTTGAAAGACTAGATGAGAAGTTTAGAGTGTCTTAGAGCTTGCATTAATAATGGTGAGTTGATTTGGAAAAAAATTGTCAAGAAAGGTGATGAAAATTTAAGAACTTAACCAATATCGCTGATTATACGTGCAAAAATTGTTGCCATGGTACGTGTTTTCACCAAAAGAATTTTTAATTTATTAACTTCTCTAATTTTTTTGTATCTCAACTTCTCAACCACGATCTCAATGAGATACTGCCTTCCTGCATGGGAAGGAACCAGAACCTATGATTGGAAGCACGTTATTATAGAATGCCCTCTGCTCCCATCTGAAGCTTGTCACACATGAATCTGCCATACTGTCTGAAGTATCATTTGGAGGGGGGCTGTTCTTTGGGGTTCAACCTTTACAGTTTCCATGAGTTCTCTGGAAAATAGCACTTTGGCTACACCTGGCAGAGCTCACATGAGGTTTGAGCCATAAGGCAAGGTGGAAGAAACAAATAGGTCTAGAGTATAATGCATTATTTTATTGAAAAGAAGCAGAAATCTTCCTGGCTAATCAAATAAAAGGTCCAAGAAAGAACAGGGAGTTGGAATCGATTACTCATTTCATAGACCTGCTTAGTCCCAGGACAGTGATGAATGAGAAGTAGAACAATAATTGAATAAGCAAACACTTGGCACAACTGGGTCTCTAGTAATATGTTAGCCTTTGTTGCCTTGCCCCTCATCAGCATCCCCTTCTTCTCCTAAACCAATCAAAATGTGCACTTTCCTTTTAAAATGACACCAACCCCAAACTCAGACGTTGATGCAAGATGGCAAGGGGTATATTTTGATGGAAAGGTGGGGACCTCTCAAAAGACCCCTGAAATCACTGCATCTTTATGGCAATTTGTTTCATTTTCCATAAGACTGGACTTCACCTGACTGGTTTTATTCTATATTTGTCTGACAGAGCCTATATCTAGTACCTTTAGTTGCTGGGTGACATAATAATTATGTGCTGGGTTACTATGTAAAAGGTTGGCAGTTCTAATTATCCCAGATGCCTTGGAAGAGAAGCTTGGCAATCTGCTTCCCAAAGATCACAGTCATGAAAACTGTATGGAGCACAGCTCTACTTGATGGCAATTGGTTTGGGGGTTTTTATGGAATACTGGGTATTAAGTATCATCATATGATAGGCACTTGGGCTTTAGAGAGCCAAAACTAAAACCATATTCCTGAATTCTAGGACCTTGTATGATGGTGAACATACTTGACAAAACATAGGACTTGCCAAATTCTGTGGTCTAAATATTCCCACCAGTACTCATATCAAGCTACCAACAGTTGAATTTTGGTTCACGACACTTCTGAGCACGTAACAGTTGACTCTCGTGAGCTACTTTTATTGGGTACCAGCACAACCACTAGACCTTGCAATCTAATGAGGGAGACAGCAAGTTAACCACAGCATGCTACAGAACCACAAAGAAGGAGGCAGATTATATCTATCTGCACAGCATCAAGGGAATTAGGACCGAAAGCCATGAATGTTAGTCAGTGAAGAACAGAGTTTAATTTGTACAATGTCTCACTAGACTGTAACCTGACTGAGGAAAGAGACTGAGTTGAGTCTCTAGAGAAGCAAAAACAATGCGCGTTTATATGCTGAAAGAGATGCATGTCAAGAAATGACTTACAGATGTAGAAATAGGTAAGTCCCATCTACTTCAAATCAGACTTCTCTTGACTCATGGAAGCTGATGAACAGGAAACAAGATGGCAAAGCAGAGACTGTGGGGGGCACAGGTTGGTTGATGCAAAGGTCTTAAGTTGGCTAACTGAACCCCCTCTTAAGGACTCCAGCGGTCCACAGGGGAGAAAACAGAAGATTGAGGAAACAGACACAAGATTCATTTCTAGTACAAGGTGAAGGAGTGAAGTGGATTTGATTCTACTGGGTCTCTCATACAAGAATCAGGTGTCCTTCAGCTTCAACACAACTAATAGACTGGGCTCCAAACTCATCCAGGCATGTCTAGCAACATAATCCCTAACCATCACCCAGCTAGGGCTTCCTTCTGCGCTGTCTCTTTCCATGGGTGTTTCAGCATAGTTCCTACCTTATCTTCAGTAACCTAGGATTGTGAAGGAACGGGAACTCATGAGTAGCTTGCCCCTTTTTGCTGGTGGCTCTGCAAGTTATTTTCAGATTTTTATTAAGAGAAAACCTTGCCATTGCTGAGTACACCCTGAAAAGTCATTTTATGATTTTGACTTCCATTTTAATTAACTGTGCATAAGGCTACTCACTCATCAGGGTCGTACAGCCCAGCTGGGGAACGAATTCTCCTGGCATCTGGACCGAGTTAGTGTTGGCCTTTGGGATTTGGGTCTGTGACAGGAGGTTGTGAAGGAGACATTCAGGAAAGGTTACAAACTCAGGTGCCAACAGCAACTGCATTGCCTGCTCCAAAGTCAGACCCAAAGGACAAACGGCAGTAGAGAAATGTTCCAAAGTAGCAAATCAAACTCACAGCATGGCAGAGGCGGACTATGGTCTAATCGAGTCCAGTAGGGGACAGACAGGGGCTGAAGCATCTGCCGATTTTAATACTCAACAAATTTCAAAATAGGAATTCAGTGACATGTCTTTCAAGGCAGTGGATGAGAATGCCTGATGACCAAGAAAATACCATGTCCCTGTGACAACCAGGCAAGTCACCCTGACAACCATTTTCCTTTGTACTCTTGCAGTCCCTTTTTTTATGCAAAGCTCAAGAGACACCGCTTCAACTGAAGTAATTGAACAGACAGGTTGTTTTTGGCATTGGTATACACAACTTTGGTATGACATTGTAAATAAGAAAGTTCATGGAAATAATTACTTTCCAGAAAGGAAGCCTTATTTCCCAAGCTACGTGGTATAGCATGGTTACAAATCTGTTTCTTGCTATGTGTCTTTTGAGCTTATATGTGTGCACCCACCAGCCTGTGATCTTCCTGTATTCTACATCATTACATGTGAGACTTATGGATTAGTATCATACTTATGGATTGAGTTGGGCTGGGCTGGGATATTTTCCTGATTAAAAAATTACTTCTTGATATAAAACTCTTTCTTACACATATATGAGTGTCACTAATTTTGTTTCTCTAGTCAATCTGGCCTAACACATATATGTTAAAACAAAACAAAGGGCTGAGCCCCGGTGGTGTAGTGGTTGTGCATAGGACTGCGGCCAACTGGAATGGAGGTTCAATTCCAGCTCCACAGGAGCAAAGGCTGGGCCTCCTACTCCCATCACCAGAGGGCAGTGATGCCATAAATAAATAAATAAATAAATAAAAACATATTTTTTCCTCAGCCCTACAATCTTAAAAAAAAAAAATCATCACCTGCATTCTTATTAGAGGTCAGTAAATAAAAATTAAAACAACAACAACAACCCACTGCCATCAAAGGGATTCCAACTCATAAAACTCTGTAAGACAGAATCGACCTACCCTTGTGGTTTCGGAGACTGTAATTCTTCCTAGGATTAAAAAGCCTCATCTTTCTCTAGTGGAATGGCTCCTGGTTTTGAACTGCTGACCTTCAAGGGTTCCAGACTCCTCAAACAATAATAGTAAACAACTTTTAAAATAATTTTAAAGATGCCATTATGGTCTTCATGTCACTGTTCCTGAGGGTATAACGTTTCTTCATAATCCCATGATGACATTTCTTTAGAGAAATAAACTAACGTAGTTTGGGTAATCTGCTGGACTGGTAACTCGGTATCGAGAGAGAGCCTGGAAAATCAAGATCAGAGGGTCGGAAATTCTTTAGATATCCTTTCTCACACTTAAAATAGCCTGACGGTTTTTGATGCGGCACGCCAGTGTCATAGGGGTTACATATTGGGCTGCCAACTGTGGGAATCAGCAAGTCAAAACGATGGAACTTTCTGCTTCCATAAAGAGGCATGGTCTCAGAAACTATACGGGCAGGTCTCCTCTATCCTTTCAGGTCACCATGGGTCAGAGCTGACTCGATGGCAGTGAGTTGGGTATGGTGCCTTTGATTGACAGACTCAGCCTTCTTGAGTGTGTCCGTCAGCTTTAGGGAACAAGTACAGGGAGCAAGGTGCCCACTGCTTGCTAAGAAATTCAAAGAGCAACACCACAGATTTCACTCGTGGTTCTCGCCCTGACCATGGCCCCTGGCACCCCATGTACTAGGTCAAGTAAATGTACCAGAGAAGTAGCCTGACTTAAAGACCAATAAACCGGAGCCTGGCTAACTAATTGCTAAAATCAGGATGGTTGGTATGCCAGGAACCCTGTGACTGGCTTGACTTGAAGACATAGACATGTCCCTCTCATTGTCATTTAAGAGTTTTTTTTAAAAGTACAGTGATTAGAGTAGGTAACTCTGGGAACAGCAGTTTGAAAGCTTGTGATGTAGCTAGAAGCTGGGGCTCATATTGTTCCATATGCAAGCCCTAATTGCAAAAGAAAGAAAATCAAGAGAAACACATGAGGAGAAAAATGAAAAAGTTGAGCTTTTGAGAGAATGGACCAAAGAGCAGGCTTGCAGAGGGAGCTGAAACACTCCCAAATGGAACATCTCTACTCCATAGATCCTCCCAGTTCCACAGTCAACTGACTCCCTCCCTCTCTTGTTCTTCAGTTGTGCCTGCCTTCCTGTAGGCCTGTCTCCTTAAAATATAAGTGAATGCTAAACTGCTTGAGGGAAAGCTGTAAGTCACTCTTATTGTACCCAGAAGGAATAGGTTGAAATACATTGTTTTACCTGTAGACAGGGCCTCCCACCTCTGCAACAGATTAGTTCCAGGGGTACATTTAGCCAGAAGCAAAATTATCCTCAAGAAGTCTCTTTGTAAAGGCCTGGACAGATTTAAATCAGTTGAAGCTCATGACTTTTAACCACAGACACTTTTCCTGAGGGATATATTTCAGAATAAGGATTTCCAGTGTGCTACCTCTGGGAAAGAGGCAAGGATGGCAAGAAGGCTTCTCTTGAATATTGAATCTGAAGCGGCCTCACTTCCTGACTAGAGCCTGCTGAAAGAGCTAGTTACAGACAGGTTTAGGAAAAACCTCACTGTCATTGAATCTTAAACCCTGTGGTCAGGAGTCATCTTGGGGAAGTTCCCAAGGAACAGAGGAACATGCAGCGCATGTGTAAAGAACGTGGTTTATAGCGAAAGAGGCACCTGAATATTTAGGGATTGAATTCATGGATTGACAGAATGGAAGTTCCAGGAATTTGGTTGAAGATGAGAAAACCAGCTTTAATATTTTTTTAACTTCTTACCATGAATTGGCTGAAAAATCATAGAGCAAATCTGTTTTCCTTTCAATAGTTTATGCATATTTTATTGCCTGGCCGTAATTGCCGTCTCTGCAATGTGAAATCAGTTACCCCACTTTCCCTGTACTTCACATTTCCATACTTTCTTCTTTCTTAACCCTTTTTATTATTATTATTATTATTAAATCATTTTATTGGGACCCCCTACAACTCTTGTCACAATCCACACATGCATCCATTGTGTCAAGCACTTTTGTACATTTGTTTCCCTCATAGGTCTCAAAACATTTGCTCTACTTGAGGTCCTGATATCCACTCCTCATTTTTCCTCTCTCTCTCCATGCCTCACTCCCCCATGAATCCTTGATAATTTATAAATTATTATTATGTTATATCTTACACCATCTGATATCTCCCTTCAACCACTTCTTCGCTGTCCATCCCCCAGGGAGGAGGTTATATACAGATCCTTGCAATCTGTTCTCCCTTCGTACCTGTGTTAGACAAGGTTCGCTAGAGAAACAAAACCAGAACACTAATAATTTTATATATATTTAGGTAGATAGATAGATATTTAATGTAAGAAATAGTTAAATATTCTACAAAGCAGTACGAATGGCTTGGTGCAACTTACTTTCATGAGACAGCTAATATACTGGCAGTCCTTGAGTCTTGAGGGCCACCGAGTAGTCCTCTGTAGAGCAATTCAGAGTCTCCAGCCACAAACAGAAAACAGTAAGGCAGGTAACCAACAGTCAGCCAGATGACAAGGTTTGACAGTCCCCCAGCTCAAGAGATGTATATTCCAGCAGCATAGCGAAGCAGTTCTTGAAGGAACCTCAACTCACAGCAACACAGTCCATGAATTAGGTGTTCCGTGGGTAGTGTAGCTTGCAAATGGAGGCACAGAACAAGCAAAGCAGCCGGCTGCACACGGGTCCAAAGGTCCAAGAGCAAGAGAGCGAGAGGCAAGCTTCGCTGAGCCATTTATAGCTTCGCCCTTCAATTAATCTCACATGCACTCATTGGTCATATTAGCACAACAAACCCACCTATCATACTACCTCACCTTCCCTTCACCCTCCCATTATGGCCCTTTTCACCACAGGACCTGAGGGGTTCTTCTGTCTTGGATTCCTTGTGTTTCCAGTTCCTATCTATACCAGTGTACATTCTCTGGTCCACCTGAATTTGTAAGGTAGAATTGGGATCATGATATTGGGGGGGAGATGAAGCATTTAAGAACTAGAAGAACATCATATGTTTCATCATTGCTACACTGCACCCTAACTTGTTTGTCCCCTCCCCAAGAGCCTTCCATGAGGAAATGTCCAGTTACCTACCTACAGATGGACTTTGGGTCCCCACTCTGCACTCTCCCTCATTTACAATGATATGATTTTTTTTGTTCTTTAATGCCTGATATCTGATCTCCTCAACACCTTATGATCACCCAGGCTGCTGTGCTCCTTTCATGTGGGCTTTGTTGTTTCTCAGCTAGAGGGCCATTTGTTTATCTTCAAACCAATAAGACCCCAGACTCTATATCCCTTGATAGCTGGGCATCATCAGCTTTCTTCACCACTTGTGCTTATTCACCAGCTTTCTCTACAGTGATCATGTTGGAACAGGCAGGTGTGCTTCTTCTAGGTGGGCTTTTTTACCTGTGTCCCTGGGGGAACATGACCCTTTTGAAATGAGTGCAATTACTGTGCCCATTATAGACCTATTGTTTGCTTGAAAATTAAGTCATGAAGCTGAATCCCTTCCCAGACCACCTACAGGAGAACCCAGAGTCATAGTCCCTCAGGTTCCACCAGTCTCTTATCTGACTGATTAGTCTGGTCTTTTTTATGATTTTTGAGCTTTGTTCCACATTTTTTGTCCTATTATCTCCAAGACTTTCTTGTGATACTTTTCAGAGCAGATGGTTCTGGGAAACAAGCCCTCAGGCTCCAGTTCTTCTGGCCTCAGGGTTGGGGAACTTCATGCTTACTGATCCATCATCCATTCCACTGTGGCTATGCATCTTAGCTTCCTTCACTCTTCTTTGCTGTGGATGGGACGAGACCTCCTTGGATGGTTGTTCCTAAGTTCTTAAGACTCCATTCACTACTCACACTCCAGAATATAAAACTTTGTGGGTTAGGGAGTGTCAATAGACCTTCATGTCCCCAAAGACTAAGATTCTGAGCTCTCAGGCTAAGTGATCCATTCCTTCAACATTTTAGACAGTTCAAATTCAAATGTCCATTTAAAAAGCTGGCAGCTTGCAGGAAAACATTAATTTAAAGAAATACCTTAAAAAAATACCTTTTGAGAAAGACGATGGCAACAAATGTACAAGTGTGCCAGACACGATGGATGGATAGATGGATTGTGTTAAGAGTTATGTGAGCCCCCAATAAAATGACTTTTAAAAAACAAAAATACAAACTAAAACAACAATAATATTTTTAAAACTTCTGTCACTTACCATTTCTGCCCTCATTATTATTACAGGAAAGAGCTCTGTTGGTACCCTGATGGAAACCTGTGGCTACCAACCCCAAAGTCAGTAGTTAGAACCACTACCTCAACCCCTCCAGAGAAAGCTGCGGAATTCTGCTGTCCTGTGGAATCATTCTATTCATTCCTGTAGAATCACGATGAGTTGAAATCCACTCAATGGCTATGGGCTTGGTTTTGGTTCCATGGTTATTACTGAGAACCTAGTAGATACCAATGGTTAACAAGCTCACTTGCTCACCGAAAAGGTGGCCATCCAAGTCCAGAGAAATGTCTCAAAAGAAAGTGTTGGTGATCTACTGGTCAAAAGAATCAGCATCTAAAAACACTGTGAAGCATAATTCTACTGAGACTCATGTGGAGGCATGACAAGCTAGACTCCATGTGAGAGTCACTGGTAGACTTGTATTCCAGTTCTTGTAAGCTTGCGTCAGTGGTTCTTTAACTTCCTGAGATAAAGGCCTCATTCTACACTGGTGGTGGAGGTGTAGAGGTGTAAAGACCTTCTGGAACCATTGGTGGTGGTAGCAGGGCAGAAGTACCTAGGAAGTCATATCCTTGTGTCACAGTTCCCTCCTGCCTCTGTCACAAATACGGTAAGTGAGTCATTTTAAAGACCAGAAATCTGTTTCCCCACAGTTTGGGAGGAAGGGAGATCAATGTCTCAGTCAGATTGACCTTGTAGGTAATCTCAGATTTCCTTTGGTTCTTGGGAATTCTCACGTGGTGCTGTGTCTAATCTGTTCTTCTGGTCACTCAGCAGTGATGACATTTATGATATTCTCCACATTCTCAGTGTGACCTCCCTGACTGAACAAACCAACCCCTCTCTCCCAACATGATTGCATCCACAGGAAAAAGTGTGAAGATTCTAGCACATACCCTGTAGGACACAATTCCATTCATAACACCTGGGAAGCAGCCAGCAGCCAAAAATTCTTGGGAATCAGTCTATAAATAACCTCAGCTCCTCCCCCCCCCCTTTCACATCCTATGACAGAAGGGCAAATGAATGGCCCCACCTCTCAAAGTCTCCCTGCAGAACTAAGGCCCTAACAGAGTGTTGGCTGGGCCCAAAACACACCCACGGTGACTGCTTTTTCTCCCTGTACACACACACACACACACACACACACACACACACACACACACACAGCTTACTGGCCTCTGCACTTCTCAAAGAAGCCACTTGCCCCTGAACCTTTATTCCAGGGTCTGTCTCTGGGGGCAGCCAAATGAAGACAGCAGCTCCACAGAAATCTTTTGCTAAAGTGGCCAAGAGGGCAGTTTCACCCTCCCAGCCAGCCTTCTGCATTGATTTTTCTTTCTTTGTGTGTCCTGTAGATTTGCCAAAGGGCGGAGAAGATGCCTGTCAAGGCCCCTAAGCCTAAGAACCGGGAAGGCTCCAGCAGATCAGTGATGAAAACACCAGTGGAACTCTGCAAGAGGCAGCCTCACTGTCCCAAAGGCATGATCCAGGGAGGGAGAGGCAGGACACGGCGGCGGCCACTTTTCATCTTCACTCTCCAGTACAAAGTGGCTGGGCTCCTTCTGCCGGGCTATCAGTTTTCCCCGGGTGAGATTTGCCAGGCAATTAGATTCTTGCTTTCTCCAAATTTCAGCAGGAGCAGGGACGTTTTATTTTTAACTGGGCAGGAAAGGCATTGCCATGGTAACATAACGAACTCAAAGAGCCATTTGATTGATTGATAATGTTGTGGCAAAGGAGGATTGATGCGAATGATGGTGGGGCGGGTGGGGGGCTGGGAGGGGAAAATGACATCGTTTTCTCACCCAAGACTGAGTTTACGGATCCCTAGTGGCAGAGTGGTTATGTGTTTGGTTGCTAACTGCACGATCAGCAGATCAAAACTACCAGCTACACTTCGGGATAGAGACAGGACTTTCTACTCTGTACACAGTTTCAGAAAACCACAGGGACAGCTCTCACCTGTCCTGTACGGTCACCATGAGTCGGCATCAACCAGATGGTGGTAAGTTTGGTTTTTGCTTGGTTTGGTTTTGCTTTGCTTTACTTTGCTGTCTTTTGGGGAGGCTGGGATTACAAATCTTGAGTATTAGATGCTAACATCTACTCATGCCAGAGCAAGAGGAAGCATGCACATTTTCCATCCCATGATGTCCAAAGAAAGATGATAAACCCCTGAACTGACCCTAGGGAAATGAGCTGGCCTTCTGAAATTGAGCGCCACGTGAAAAATGTAGCTAGGAAGCATGATGACATTTGCTGGGCAGACCAGATATGACGGAGCATGGGGCAGTTGAGGTACATTCTGTCCCCATTCCCTCCCCTCCCGCTTAGGCACTTTTCACTTTCAAGCATTCTTTCCTCTCAGGGTAAGTCCCCCCTTTTTTGATGGACATATATTTGAGATACAACCTATGCATTCTCCCTCTTAGAAAATCCACCTTCTTTGACTTTAACCCAGACACTATTTTAGCCCCCAGAAAAGTGATTACCAGCAGCCAGGAAGAAGGCATGACACAAGGGTGGAACCCAGAATAGAGGGAAAGGATGTAGAAAACCCTCCCAGGGGCACAGGGAGGAAGTTCTAGAGTGGTGGTTCCCCAAGGGGACATGACTGGTGATACACCCCATTAAGCATTTCAAACACCACCATCACTCACACAGGTGCTTCGAAAGCCGGGCCTGGCAATCTGATTCCGAAAAGCCACCGCCTTGAAAACTGGACAGAACAAGTTCTCCTCTGCACACATGAGGTTGTCATGAGTCGGAACCAAAGCCAACAACGTGTGATCCATGTTATTGACATTGATGTCATGATCTGACAGAGACAGGATTTGCCTTTCTTACCTTCTCCCAGGAGGAGACAAGGAGACTTTCTAGAGGCCACCCAGCACATGACAGCCCAATCATTAGAATACTGAAGCAGCTTTATTAAACCAGACACAAAAGGTGTTTGAAAAAGTATCAAACAATATAACTCTTCTTTCTAGTTTTTTGTTCACTTAGGGAAACTCAGCTATTTTTCATTTTTCACTGCTGACATGGAAAGAGGGCCATGAACTTTTCCACTTCTCCCCAGTGCCCGTGCAACAAGTAACCTCAAGGTCACTGAGAACTCACCGGAGGAAAGGGTACAGACACAAGAAGCCCATAACCAGAAAGGAAGTTCAAAAGCACACAGCCAGCCTGGATGCACTGAGGCATGAGCTCTAAACATGGGAAATGAATGAACACAGTGTGAAGAGAGTTTGCTCTGCTGTCATGATGCTTAAGAAACATCTTCAGGCTGAGCCCTGGTTGAGTGTGGGACTGCTGCCCACAGGGTTGATGGTTCAAATCCAGCAGCAGCTCTCCAGGGGTAAGGCTGGGCTTCCTACCAGGACAGTGATGCCACACAAAAGAAGAAGAAGAAAGAAACATCTACAGAAGCACCAGCACCAGCTGTCGTGGAGTCCATAGGGGTGCAAGTCCATTCGGACTCATGGGGAACCAGCATAGTTTGGGTTAGAAATGTGTTTATTGGGTATTCAAGGCAGTGACCTTCCTTATAGAGGCAGATTGACAGGCCTTTGTTCTCCAGCAGATCTGGGCAGCCTTGAGCCCACAGCCTTTTGGTTAGTAGTCAAGTACACAACCATTTGTATTGCTAACAGAATGTGTGTTTGAGTGTGGATTTGTTTTTTTGTTTAAAAAAAACTCAAATGATGTATTGCATTGGACAAATCTGCTGTCCAGGAACTCTGTAAAGTGTTAAAGAGCAAAGATGTCACTTTAATTACTAAGTTATACTTGACCCATAACCATGGTATTTTTGATCGACTCATATGTCTAAGAAAACTGGGCAATGAATAAGGAAGTTTGAGGGGGTGATGCATCTGAATTGTGGTGTACACCAGTGGTTCTCAACCTTCCTAATGCCAAGACCCTTTCATACAGTTCCTCAAATTGTGATGATCCCCGAACCATAAAATTATTTTCATTGCTCCTTTATCACTGTCATTTTGGTACTGTTATGAATTGGGCAACCCCTGTAAAAGGGTCGTTCAACCCCCAAAAGGGTCACTACCCACAGATTGAGAACCACTGATGTAGATGAAGACTATTAAGTATACTGTGAACTATATGTATAAAAATGAAAGAGGGGGTTAAAAAAAAAAGGAGATCTATCTCAGAAGTACAGCCAGAATGCTTAGAATCAATGATGGCAAAACTTCACCTCCCATGTTTTGGACATGATATCAGGAAGTGACAGTCCCCTAAGCAGGACATCATGCTGGTAGAGCGGAGGGTCAGCAAAAGAGAGGAAGGTCATCAGTGAGGTGGATTGCCACAGTGACTGCAGCAAAGAGCTCAACATTCTCAAACATTTGAGAATGGGACAGGGCTGGGCAGTGTTTCGCTCTGTTGTACTCAGGGTTGCTCTGAGTCAGAGTAGATGGCCCAACACAACTATAACTCTCGCACATTTGTGTATGCTGGAAAAGCAAATAGGTTACACTCAGCGGGTGCACCACCCACCACTCATCTGTCAGTTTTTCATACTGCGGTGACTTGCATCTTGTAATGTTAGAAGCTATGCCACCAGTTTTCAAATACCAGCAAGGTCACCCATGGTGAACAGTTTTCAGCAAGACTTCCAGATTAAGACAGAGTAGGAAAAATAGTGGTAATCACCTTTAATTGACCACTGAAAGTCACATGAATTTTAGCAGGCCATTGTCTAATATAGTACTAGAAAGACCATATTTCTGGGTAAGAATCCCTGTAATAGAGTCAACTTGAATGATGTGAATGGAGTAAAGCTTTCAAGACCTTCATTTGAAGATGGAATGTAACTCAACAGCAACAAGTTAAATATATAAATACAAACATTTGCCATTTTAAAAGTCCCCACATGTACAATTCAGTGACATTAATTATGTTCAACACCCCCCATTAGCCCCAAAATAACCATTTATTATAACTCACAAGTCTACAAGTCAGGTGGGTGGTTCTGTTCATCTAAACCAGGTTTAGTTGATCTCAGCTGGGTTTATCTATACATATACACAGACAAGTAGCAGTCACCATCTAAAGCAGTAGTTCTTAACCTGTGGGTCGCAACCCCTTTGGGAGTCGAACAACCTTTCACAGGAGTGACCCGATTCATAACAGAAGCAAAGTGACAGTTAAAGTAGCAATGAAAACAATTTTATCACTGGGGGTCATCACAACATGAGGAACTGTATTAAAGGGTCTGGCATTAGGAAAATTGAGACCCACTGATATAGTGGCTGGCTGGTCCAAGATATCTCTTCATATATATGGCAGTTGACTGATTCTTGACTGTGGTGATGGACATGACTAGGCTGGGTTTCTCTCATCATCCCACAGGCTATCCTGGAGCTACTCATATGGCAAAGGCATGATTCCAAAAGAAAGTATGGAAATGAGCAAGGCCACATGACTAGCACTCTGTACTTACACCACATTTCCTATGCTGCTGTTGTCATTTGAATCAGTTCTGACTCATAAGAACACTGCATCCAACAGGAAGACTCACGATATGGCCCTATGCCATTCTCACAATCATTGTTTGAGCTTCTTATTCCTGTCACTGTATCCGTCCGTGTCCTTGATACTCTGCTTTACCAAGTATGATGGCCTTCTCCAGGGAATGAATCTGCATCATATATGCAAAGTACATGGGTGAGACAACATTTCATTGTCCTCTTTAGGAGCACTTGACTGTGCTTCTCCCAAATTATATTTGTTCATTCAATTGGAGAGTCTATGATATAGTCAATATTCTTCAGCAAAACCAGAACTCGAATGCATCAATTGTTCTTTGGTCTTCCCTATTCATTGTCCAGCTTCTTCATGTACATGAGCGCATTGAAAATACTATAGCTGAGACCCTATAGACAATAGAACATCCCCTCACAGAAAGGTCACAAGGAAGGAACGAGTCAACCAGTGGGCAGTATAGCCCAAATGAAACACACAATATTCCTCTGGTTCTTTGTGACTTCTTCATCCCCAGCCTATCGTGACCCCTCTCCTGCCTTTCAGTTCTGGCTAGACCAGAGCATGTGCACTGGTGCAGACAGAGCTCACAACACATGTACTCCAAGTCAAATAAACCACTCAGGAACAGAAATGGGAGTAGTAATACCAGAAGGGGAGGGGGGAGGGAGAGAAGGAGGAGCAAATCTCAATGACTGTTGCATCATACACACCCGCCCCTCAGGGGGGGTGAACAACAGAAACATGGATGAAGGAAGGCAGTAGTGGGTATAGTATATGAGAAGAAGAAGGAGGAGAATTTATAATTTATCAAGGGGTCACAAGGGTGGCAAGGAGGGAATAAAAGAAAAGTTGATATCAAGGACCCAAATAGAAAGTTTATGTTTAGAAAAATGAGGATGACAACATATGTACAAACATGCCTGACATAATCAAGGTCTGGAATGTTATAAGAGCTGTAAGAGCCTCCAATAAAATGATTTAAAGAAGAAAGAAAATATTGTAACTTAAGTCAGGTTTTTCTTAATCCTCAAAGTGAATCTTTCCTTTTTAAACCTTTAAAGAAGTCTTTCGTAGCAGATTTGCCTAGCACAAGATGTTATGTGATTGCTTGATTGCTGCTGCCATAGGTCTTGATTTTGAATCCAAGTCAAAATCCTTTAAACATTAATAATTTCTCCATCTATTATGGTGTTGCATATTGATCTAATCATTAGAATTTTTTGGTTTCTATTTGTTAAGCCTTGTAAGTTTTGGTCTAATCAGAAAGTTAGTAGTTCAAACCCATCAGCTGCTTCATGGAAGAAAAATGAGAATTCTCCTCCCATAAAGATTACAGTCTTGGGCTGAGCACCCATGGCATAGTGGTTGTGTGCAGGACTGCGGCCTGCAGGGTTGGCAGTTCAAATCCAGCAGCAGCTCTCCAGGAGCAAGGCTAGGCCTCCTACTCCCACCAGAGAGCAGTGATGCTCCCAAAAAAAAACAAAAACAAAATTTACTGTCTCAGTTGTGTGGTCCCCTGCCTCCATCCATGTTCCTGCTAAGTCACCTGAATGCATAGAACAATACTTCTGACTCAACATTCAGAGTCTTACATGCATGTGTATCCTGTTCAATTGCCTGTTGTTAGTTTAGGCAAATGTCTACAGTCCATGGGATCCTTCTGATTTCTTGATTGAGAAGACTGAGAGAGTATTCCAGACTCTTCCCTGTCAAAAAGTCTGGTTCCAATCAAAGCCAAAAGTTCATGGTCAAGCTAAAAGTTCCTGCCACACAAGGCCCCAGTGACCTGACCCCACTCAAAAAGGAAGTAGAATTAGGAACTGTGCCCCCTATAGTTTGTTGGATGGAGAATTACAGTGCCTGCAAGAAATATCCTTCTTATTCAGAACACGCCCAGCAGCAGAGTCATTCAGGAGCTCGTTGTGGATGTCAGCCTAAGACAATTCAGAAAACAATGCAAGGGGAAAGATAGGGAAATTTTTAAGGCAGGGCAGTAAAGGAATATCTCAAAAGAGAGATTCCAAGAAAGAGAGAGAAATTATCCAATGGCAAAATTCATTTTAGCAGGAAAATACATTTAGAATATTTGGGGGATAGACCCAGAAAAAGGCAACTGGGGCAAATCTCAAATGCCACCCCACCCCCCAACCCCCACCCCCTCCCATTCTTTAGAATTCAAAGCTATTGTCTATTAGGCACATGACTAAAAGGAAATTGGTTCAAAAGGCTCTCTTGGTTCCGGTCTCAGCAAGTAGAGATGTAAAGGGTAAGGCTGCCTGATCAACTGAGTAGATGGGCAACATTTTCAGGCTTCTGGGGAACCATTTCTATCCCTCTTCAAAGGGGACCCGTTACCATGTTATCACCACAAGAATCCATCCTTAGGACCAGTGGTCCATACCACAATTAACTGAAATGGCTCTTTAGGAAGAGCTTTTGCAGAGACCAAACTCACCGACCTGGATCTTAGGGATGTCTCTGGTAGACAAATAAGAAACATGGTCTGATACCACATTAGTTCTTTTGGAAGGCACATCAGCCACCGACTCCAAATGATTGTATCTTCTGACACCTCTAAGATGCGTCTTCATGTGTAAGTCACAGCTCTCTTACATTTTGTCTAGTCTGTTCTTCTTTCAGGCTTTCTTCAAGAGCTTTCTGACTAGAGAAAGTGGATGCTTATGCATAGACAGAACCATTAGAAAACAAAGAAAGGATGAAAACTTGAGTTTGGCACTAGTATTCTGCATGCAGGAAAAAAAATATTTGAAAAGTTGGAGGGAATTCATGATCCCCCCACATTTACTAATTAAGAATAGAATCTAAAAAAAATCATTTCCAACTGGACTGTGAAGGATTGAATTTTTTAGCCAACAGCATAGTGAACCCACTATGCTGAGCACTGTGGGCAAAATAAAAGAAGTCAAACTCTACTTTTATGGTTCTCGGTGGGCCTATGACCCACTTAGGTAGACATAAGGGAGGTTTACAAGTTGATGAGCTAAGGGGGGAAAATCACTTCAACAGTGGAGCATCCACATAAAAATCCTTAAACGGTAATGTATACATGAGTACCATTTATTTCTAGGATGCATAAAGCTGAGAAGAATATCACTTCCATTCTAACAACAAGAAAAATCTGGATTGACTGAAAAATAATTGTTTGGACCCATCACAGAGCTGTGGTCCCAAAGCAGCCAACTAATGTAAAATGCAAGAAAAGACAAGACCTTCCAAAGAGGCAGCATATTCACACTGGCTCATCTGCGACAATGGATGTGTAAAAAAATAAATGATTGGGCCCTTACAAATGGGTAAAAATTCTTTAGTAAGTTTTTAGAGGTCAAATGTGAGTGGCAGTGAATACACACACACACACACACACACACACACACACCGGAAGCTACAGTCACCAAGAGAGTTCACCTTAATTATCAAGCTCATAGTAGAGACTCTTCTCCACACATCTCTTGTGGGTAGCCACAAGAAATATTGGCAGGAAGGTCAAAATAAGAGAAAATCTCTCTTGGTGATACAAGACTGATAGAGGAGAATACTACCAATGTCAGAAAGACATGGAGTCCCACATGAATTTTAATCTGCTTTGGAATAAAATTCTTAAATCACTAGAAAAAGGAAAGTAAATCCTGATGTTTCCATGATACAGGTAAGATCCACTGTCGCTGGAGGAAAGGAAACAGACAAAAGAAATGCCATCATTGGAGAAGGTATTGGAGAACATATGGGTTCAAGTACTGCAGGTGTCGTACCTCTGGAATAGTGACTCTCGCCTACACAAGACCCACCAAAGACACAGTACAAACTGACTGTCTCAGGAGAGAGAGTGAAATGGGTGGGATGAACCACCACAAAGAACTAAAAGAGAAAGCTTATCAAGAAAGATTTGAACTAGGAAATAGAAAGCTGTTGCCACCACTAGTAACCCATAAATTTTGGAGGCACATAAAGAGACATATCATTTTAGCAACTGGCATACTGGGAAGACCAAAAGAAGAGAATGAAAAGACCCAAACACAAACTCATACTAAAACTGCATTGACGGTAGTCACTACCATAAAGCTGACACCACACCCACCTCCTGGTTGTTCAGGAAGCCTGCCACTCCTTCATGCCCTTAGTGCTTCTGTCTTTGCTATAACACCAAAATCACAATCCATACAGAATGTTTTTTTACAAATTATACTTCAATAAATAAAACCCAGACCCTTCAAAAGACACCATGACAAAGTTGCGTGGTGTAAGATCAACAAACAGAATTCAGTTGAGTTTCTATACAGAAATAAGAAATCGGAAAAGGAAATTAGATAAACAATTCCATTGATATTAACATCGAAGAGAATAAAATATATAGGAATAAATTAAGCAGGGATATGAAAAACTGACACAATTAAGATTATAAAATTCTCATGAAAGAGATTTTTTTTGAATATATAAATAGATGTGTGTGGGTTGGGAGGCTCAATATTGTTACAATGCCCATAAAACTACGTGGCAAAGGAGAGCGTAAATATAGCCCTTCTAGCCAGTCTTGAGGAGCCCCTGGTAGCCTAGTGGTCAAACTTTGGGCTGCTAACCAGACGGTGGGTAATTCTAAGCTACTTTTCATTCGCTAGGAGAAAGCTGCAGCTTTCTACTCCCTTAAAGAGTTACAGTTTTGGAAACCCACAGAGAGAGTTCTACTCTGTCCTCTAAGACCCCAACAAGCCAGTGTTGACTCAATGGCCATGAGTTGGGTTTGGTTTGATTTGAGTCAAGGTCTTTGTAGTTCCCACACAATGACTGGGCGAGATTATGCACATGAGCCATATGGAACTCTAATGTGAGCCCTGGTCAATAGGGGAATCTCATGACCATGAAGAAAGAAGAGTCATGAGTGGAACATCTCCTTTCAGCAGCAGTGGCAGAGGTGATCACAGAGGCAGCAGCACCAAGAGCAAGAAACAATGGCAGGCTTCCTGAACAATAGAGTCAGTAAAGCAGCGAGCATTTGGGTAAGAGGTGGCTTGAAGAATGTGATGTCTTGGGGCTTTCATCAGCCCTAAAGGAGCTCTGTAGTACGTTTCCAAGCAGGACAGAGGCCAAGGGAAGATATCGTCCTGATTAGATCATTGCTGTATCCTGGCCATTTCTTATCCCGATTTGTAGAACCTGATAACTTCCTTAACAAAGTTCATAATCATGAGTATTGTTTATAAATTCTAGTGGTCATTGCAACAGGTTATCACACCCACAAGGAGAAATAGAGTGCCATGGAAGGGAGGATGGTGTCAACATAGGGTACAGAAGGTTGAGTGTGGAGGCTTCTGCCTCTTAGGAATCAGTCTGAGGTTAATGAGCTGATCCTCGTTCTCTTTGTGAAGTCAGAGTAAGACAAACATCCCCATGCTCAGATTACAACTACAAAACGTGATCTATAGATTCAATATAATCAAAATGTCAATACCCGTCTTTCCAGTAACAGGAAAAACACTTTTCAATTTTATATGTAATGGAAAAAGGCCCCAAATAGCTAAATATTGAGAGAGAAGAGCTTCGTAGGAAGATTCAAATATCCTCATTTTTAAATGTATTATACAGCAAGAGAAACTAAAATAGCCCAGCACTAATCTAACAGTAAACACGTGATCCAGTGGAAAAGAATTGAATTGAGGTCAGAAATAAACACACACATTGATGGTCAACTGACTGTTGGCAAAGATGTTAAGTTTATTCTATGGAGAAAGAAGAGTCTCTTCAATAAATGATATTAGACAAACTGAGTTTGCGCATGCGAAAAATGCTTTACACCAGGCACAAAAATAAACTTGAGATATATTAAAGTCTAAATGTGAAGACCTTAAAATTCTTAGAAGTAAATGCATGGCAATACTGCAATTAGCACATGAGTGCAATGTCCCTAAGAAAATGAATGGGGATTGGAGCCTGTGCCAAAGTGGACGTGTTGTGCACAAATAGAGCACAGACATTAGCTCTGATTCATAGACATACTACCTCACTGCACAACACATCCACTTTGCCCCAAGATCCACTTCATCCCCAGAGAAGGGAGGACATGATGCAATTAGATGTTAAGAGAAACACAAGGTGAAGTCCAGGATGAAGTCAGTTTATTTATTAAAAATAAGAATAGTGGGCTGAGCCCTGGTGGCGCAGTGGTTGCATGCCAGACAGCAGCCCACAAGATTGATGGTTCAAATCCTGCAGCAGCTCTCCAGGAGCAAGGGTGGACTTCCTCCTCCCACCAGGGCAGTGATGCGAAGGAAGGAAGGAAGGAAGGAAGGAAAGAAGGACTAAATAGATAAATAAAAGCAGCAACCGTGTGGTGGGAAAAAGAGGGAGTCATTGAAAAATATAAGAATAATGGGTTATTAATATCAGAGAATGCATTGAAAATTGCAGATGAAATTAAACCAAAAACCAAGCCCATGGCCACTGAGCCCATGACAATTCTTATCAATGGTGTAACCCTATAGAAGTGTCCCTGTAAGAATCCAAGATTGCCACTCTTTACAGGACTCAACAGCGCCCTCTTTCTCCCTAAGCAGCTAGTAGTTTCGAGCTGCTCACTTGGAGGTTAGTAACCAATGCCTAACCACTGCCACCACCAGGACTCCTGTAATATGGGATAGGTTCAATTTTTTTAATTTAAATAATTTTATTGGGGGCTCTTACAGCTGTTATAACATTCAATATATCATCTGTATCAAGCACATTTGCACACATGTTGCCACATTCATTTCCAAACATTTTCCACTTGAGTCCGTGGCATAAGCTCCTCTTTAAAAAAAGATCCTCTTTCCCCTCCCCCCCCTTTTTTTTAAATGAATCATTTTATTGGGTACTCATACACCTCCCCTCATGATCCATACAGACATCAATTGTATGCAGACCTCATTTGCACACTTGTTGCCATCATCACTCTCAAAACATCCTCCCTCCGCTTAGGCCCCCAGTTCCACCTCCCCCTATTTCCCTTCCCTGCCCCCATGAACCTTTAATAATTTACAAATTGTTATTTCATATTGCACACTGTCCAATGTGTCCCCTCACTCACTTCCCTGTTGGCCATGCCCCAGAGAGGATGTTGTATGAAGATCCCTGAAAATGGTTCCTCCTTTCTACTCCACCATCCCTCCACCCTCCCATCACTCGTCCTGAGGAAATATTTATCCTAAATTCCCCATGTTTCCAACTCCAGTGTACATCCTCTGTTCTAGCCGGACTTGTCTGGTAGAACCAGGAGCATGATAGTGGGTAGGAGGAAGCATTTGAGAACAAGAAGAAAGATGCATATTTCATTGTTACTACACTGTACTTTAACAGGCTTATCTTCTCCCTGCAACCCCTCTGTAAGAGGATGTCGCTTCTCCTATTGATGGGCTTTGGGTCACCAATCTGTACTTCCCCCTATTTATAATGATATAATTTTAGTTCTTTGATGTCTAACATCAGATCCCTTCAATACCTTATAGTCACACAGGCTGGTGTGCTTCATCCATGTGGGCTTTGTTGCTTCTGAGCTGGATGGCCGCAGGTTTACTCAAGCCTTTAAGACCCCAGATTTTTGATAGCCGGACACCATCGGCTTTCTTCACCACCATTGCTTATGCACACATTTGTCTTCAGTGATTGGGTAGGGAGGGTGAGCATCATGGAACGCCAATTTAATAGAACAAAGCATTCTTGCATTTAGGAAGTACTTGAGTGGAGGTCCAATGCCCAACTGCTGTTCTTCTACTAAGCCTATATGTATAAGTTTGTTGATCTATTTCCCCCATTGTCACATATGAATATATGCACCTGTGTACATGCCTGTATCTAAACCTCTATAAACGCTCTTTACCCCCAGCTCTTTCCTCTATTTCCTTTTACTCTCCTCCTGTCCCACTATCATACTCAGCCTCCACTGGGTTTCAGTATTTTCTCTGCTAGGTTCAATTTTAACACCTTATCATTTGTTCTCCTTGTTGATTCATTTTTAATTTGTTCTAGATTTTCTGTTGTCTTTCCAACTAAGGATTTTTTAAATCATTTATTGGGAGTTCACATAATGCTAATCACAATCTATACATACTTCCATTGTGTCAAAGAAATTTGTACATATTCTGCCACATCATCATTCTCAAAATATTTACTTTCTACTTGAGTCCTTGGTATCAGCTCCTCACTTGTGCCCTCCCATTCCCACGGTCCCTTCCTCATAACCCCTTCATAAATTGTAAATTTTTACTAGTTTTTCACTGCCCAATGTCTTCCTTCACCTACTTTTCTGTTGTCCATTCCCAGGGAAGGGATTATATGCAGATCCTTGTAATAGACTTCCTCTTCCCCGCCCCCCGCCCCCACCTTACTCTTACCCTTCTGATATCACTGCTCTCATTATTGGCCTGGGAGGGTTATCTATCCTCGATTCCCTATGTTTCCAGTTCTTATATGTACCAGTGTACATCCTCTGTTCTAACCAGATTTGTAAGGAAGACTTGGGGGTCATAATAGTGGGCGGGAAGAAGCATTAAAGAACTAGAGGAAAGTTGTATATTTCATCATTGCTATACTGCACCCTGACTGGTTGATCTCCTCCCCACAACTCTTCTGTAAGGGGATGTCCTGTTGTCTACAGATGGAGTTTGAGTTTGAACTCTGCACTCCCCCTCATTCACAATGATATGATTATTTGTTCTTTGATGCCTGATACCTGATCCTATCAACACCTCGTGATCACACACACTGGTGTGCTTCTTCCATGTGGACTTTGTTGCTTCTCAGCTAGATGGCCACTTGTTTATCTTCAAGTCTTTAAGAACCCAGATGCCATATCTTTTGATAACCGGGCACCATCAGCTTTCTTCACCACATTTGCTTATGCACCTTTTTTGTCTTCAGCTATCATGTCAGGAAGATGAGCATCATGGAATGCCAGTTTATTAGAACAAAGTGTTCTAGCATTGAGGGAGTACTTGAGTAGAGGCCTAATGTCCATTTGCTACTTTAGTATTAACCCTATAAATATATACACATAGATCTATTTCCCCATTGTCATATGTAAATATATTTACATATGTACACGCCTGTATTTAGACCTCTGTAAATGCCCTTTGCCTCATAGCTTTTTCCTCTACTTCCTTTTACTTTCCTCCTGTTCCACTATCATGTTCAACCTTCATTTGGGTTTCAGTAATTCCTCTCAGTTGCATTGCCCTTGATCAAATCCTACAAGATCTCCAACACCCACCCACCCCCACCTTGCCATCAATTTTGAATCAGTTCTTGTTCCCTTGTCCCTGGGTTTGTCAACACCCACTTACTTTCCCCCACCTCCCTCTCTCCCACGTCCTCCCAGAACCATCAGTCCCATTGTTTTCTCCTCTAGATTGTGTGTCTCACCTATCTTATCTAGCTAGACTTGTAGAAATATGCACACACAAAAAAGACAGGGCAAAACAACAGCAACATCAAAAATGAAAAAAAAAAAGCTGTAAAAAGTTCAAGGCCTATTTGTTGACTTACTTTTAGGACTGTTTTCTGGTCAGGTCTGATGGGGTGCCATGCCCTGTCAAAGTCTATTTTTGGTACTCCCTGGAACTTTGTTGCACTTTTCCTCTTGCTGTTCTAGTGCATGCCCTTAGTGTTTTGCCTCTGTGGTAGGGTCAGATTGGGCGCAGGGCCTGCAGTGTGTCTCCAGTGTTGTCCCTCATAGTGCTGTGGATTGGTGTAAGAGGTCATGTCTCATAGTGGGGCCTGCCCTATGAGTCTTTCTGTGCTTTCTGAGCAGAAATACATCCTCAGGCCTTGGTGGGCCAGGATGTGCTCCACTCTCTTTTCCTCCCCCTTCCTTTGCTCCTGTGTGCTTTTCTTGTTCTTATGGTTTTGTTGTGATTGTTTGCTCGCCCTTTTTTCACTTTTTGTTTTTGTATGTTTTTCTTTAAATGAAATCCAGGAAAGGTAAATCTATAAAGACAGTAACTGGATTAATAGTTGCTTAAAGTGATGTCAGCAGAGGTTGGAGGGAAATAGGAAGCTAATAATAGCGAGTACAAGAAAGAAGAAAATGTTCTAAAACCATTGCTTCTGGGCTGAGCCCTGGTGGCGTAGTGGTTGTGCGCGGGACTGCGGCCCACTGGGGTGGAGGTTCAATTCCAGCTCCCAGGAGCGAAGGGTGGGCCTCCTACTCCCACACCAGAGGGCAGTGATGCCTAAAAAAATAAAAATAAAAATAAACCATTGCTTCTGGTGATGATTGCACAATTCTTTTAAATATGTTTAAACTATTAAATTGTATGATATGTGGATTAAATGACAATAAAACTTAAATTTCCAAGGAGCCCTAGTGGAGTAATGGTTACAAGTTGAGCTATTAACTTTAAGGTCAGCAGTTCAAAACTTAAATTTTTTAAAGAATAAATATAAAATGTCATTGAGGAAAAGCTATATGGAATCAAATGTCAAAAATAAATAAAATAGCAGCCTAAAGTCTTCCTACATATGATGCCACGGTGAGCATTGTGGGTTAGGTATTCAGCTGCTAAACATAAAGGTAGTGGTTCAAACCCACAAGCCACTCTGAAGAGGAAAGATGAGGCTGTCTATTCCCATAGAGCTTTCCGGTCTCAGAAAGACTATATAGGGCCGCTGTGAGTCAGAATCAACTCCATGGCAGTGGGGTTGGGGTCGCATCGCTCAGGAAGGAAAGACATTAACAACGGTCCTAGACCCTAGTTGCTCATACAGTTAGGAAAATATTTAACCCCGGGGAAGGACAGTGCTGTATCGACTTTCCATTTGCACTAACCCTCAGAAGTCAAGGCACTGTGAGCCTGAACAAGAGCACACAAACCCACAGGCAAAGGCAGCTGCCTTAATCAAATCAACCTCATGAAGGAGGCTGTGACAAGCCCCCAGATATCTCTTTCTAGGTACTAAAAGGAATGAATGTGGGAGAAGCCAGCAAAACTCATCTGAATTCTTTTTGAAGCTTTTTGGGGTAAATTGCTTCTAATACCAGGAGAAGCCCCGGTCTCTGTTAAAAGCAGACAGAACGTTTCCTTCCCTGCTAATGGCAAGAAGGTACATTGTGTTGCTTGTCCCCTTGTGTATTCCTTCTCACCAAGAGAACTCCACCACGCTCCTGTAAAACCCCTCCCTGTACAACCAATGGGCTGTTCAACATTCCAAATTGTGAGCAAGACTTCTAAATGGGTCTTTAGAATAAAATTCTTCTTCCTGAAGAAGGGACTAGAATGGTCATTCGGAGCATTGAGAGCTTGTACCTATCCAAGGGACAGGAACTTCTTTGGGAGTTACTTTCCCTTGAAATGTTCGATCTTGCTGTTGCAGTTTTAGAGAAGCAGGGTGAGCCCCTCAGACAGCCCTGTCTTTTTGAGGCTTCTTGAGCATTAGCAACGGCAGCAAGGAGGCCCTAACTGGGATGACCTCAATGGCCAACAGTAAGCTCAAGGCGATGCGCCGTCTGTAAAAAGGCAACTTGATTCTCATTCCCTTCTGACCCAAGCACCATTAGCCTAGAATCCTTGTCAGTTCTGTTCGTGCCTTGTGTCTCATTTCTGAGGCAAGAATGTTGGGCCAAGAAATTATTTACAATACTGCCTCTTGTAAGTTGTCTAACATCGGCAACCTGATATAATTAGACACTGGGAAGATCATTCACTACAGGAAGTCAGCCAGCTGTTGATTCTAACCCACCTTCCAGGTGGCTCACGGCTATTTGCACAATATGCTTCTAGTCTTTCACTTAAAAATACCAGCGCAAAGACGGCCCTAATGCTTCCCTAGGAGAAAGACAAGAGAAAGAATGCAGAGCTTATGAAGACATTTCCCTGTGCCAACATCTAGGCTTTTGTGGCTTATTTTTGGTACAGCTTCTAAAGTACCATATATACACACATGTGTAAGCCAAGCTTTTCAGCACATTTTTATGCATTTTTTGTGGTAAAATTAGGTGCCTCAGCTGATATTCGGGTCAGCTTATACTCGAGTATATACGATATTCTCCCCCTTGGAGCTCAGTACACTATTCGTTTCACCCCTGAGACTGGTGCTTCAAGTACTTGCAGTGTATACTATGGCTATATTATAACATACCTAGTTGTTTCATTTCTTCTTCTCCCCAACCCCCTTCCCTGCCCATGCATAGATATTATAATTGCTAATTGATTAAAAGTCCGTTGCCATGGAGTCCATTCCAATTGAAGATGACCTCATATATGTCAAAATAGACATTCATGGGTTTTCAATGAATGATGTTTTCAAAAGGCAATTGGCAACTCTCTCTTGAAGGGCCTCTGTGAGTGAACTTCAACTGCCAATCTCATGGTTACCAGCCAAATATACATTAACTGTTACCCCACCAGTAAGTACTCAGTTCATTTTTCCAAATTCCCTATTTGTCAACAATTACCTTGCATGTTATGAATTATGGTTGTATTGGTTTGCAATTGCCACAAACAACCAAAACATTTCAGTACTTCCATAGTAAGTGTGTATTTAACTTATACTCCCATGAATTGACTGAGAATTAGCTGGGCCTACCTTGAGTGACTTGACTGGGACGACCAAGTGGGATTGGCTATGTGCCACATGACCCTTGCACGCCTCTTAGAATCAGAGAACAAACCCAAGACATGTTCTCCTACCGATGGCAGAAAAGAAAATGGAAAGTAGGAACACGCAGAGATTGAAAACCAAGCCTTGGCACAGATGTACAGTCACATCTACTCCCTTCTATTAACCAAAACCAAACCCAAGGTCAAGGGACAAGGACTCCCTCTGTTTAGTAAAAAGAGTTAAAAATCACATGTTGAATAGGATAAGCCATGTGACACAGGATTAGTGAAAAATGCAATCTACTAACACATTTGCCCCACTACACAAGCCCCAGTTCAGGAACTGACACTTCATCTTATAATTATCCTCTAGCATATGTATTCCTCACGTATTGACTCTCTCATTATCCCACATTTCATGTCTATGATAGTAAAAAATCTACTTTCTGATTATTTTTGCACATTAATACTGTGCTCTCTAGCGCCAATAGAAAATACAAAGTCTGAGGCAAAAGCAGCCCTGGCTGTTATGATGAAGGTTATGTGTTCACTTGACTAACCCATAATCCTCAGTGATTTGACAGTTGTGGAACTATATGATTTGACCGTTGCATAATGACATGATTTGACAGTTGTGTAATGACATCGTTTGACAGCAACACATTGAGGTCATTCAGTAGTTATGTGATCATGAAGTCATCCTCTATTTTCACTTAACACCAATTTTCTCCATAAAATCCTGATCTTCAGCACCTAATGGTGTCAATCAGCAAGCAGTGCGTGTATCACCACCCATCTGGCATTTTGAGCAATATTTTCAGTGTGCACCAGAGAACCTGTGGCCTTCAAGGGCTTGTGGAACTTGATGTACAAAGCACTTAGCAAAGGGGAGATGGAGCCTGTTTATAAGGTGAGATTTAAAGCCCTCCAGAAGCAGGTCAGGATGATGCTGGAACACTGAGGAGTAGTGGATGTTATTCTCTGTGCTGGACATAAATAATTACAAGAACCTTCTACTGGGCATGTTCCAGATCATACGTCCATTGTTTGATTGAGGGCTTCGCCATCACTCCAAACAGGTATAGTCTCTCTACTTTCAAAGATGGAACCAAAGAATTCAACCAATCTTGCACGGTTTTAAATGGAAAAGGTGAGTTTCAAATCCCGTTTGGACCCAATCTCTCTAACAACCTTTATGGAATCTTCAGGGATGCATCATTTATAACCCTATAGTTCCAGCTGTGGCAGAATTTCATTTCCACAAGTGACTTCGACAGCCTGACCAGTTCCACGTGCTGTTGCTCAGTCATCATCACACTTCTCCCATCAAAAGGAAGGTCTGTTCAATGTGACCTGGCTTGTCTCAGTAGCAGCTGGGATGCTAATGAACTACAAAGTTTGACCTTTAAAAGTGACATCATTTCTTCCTCGTTATCTTTGGGATCCATTACTGGAGCTCATCCGAAACCCTTAAACTCTGAAGATACACCCAAATCTCCGTCTGTCCCATCCTTTATTATCTGTGTATCTTTTACTAGATTAATAATACTACCATGGGTGAGTTTCAGTCATTTAGTGGGCTAATACAACAATGTAGACTGTGGGACCTGAGACAGGGGGTAAATATTCACTGCATATATGTCCGCTGAGATTTTCCTCCACCACGCATCTGTCACCACGTTTATCATTGATAAGGCCTGTTGCTATGTCTGCCTTTCCCACTAGGCCAGGAGCTCTATCTCGTTCACCTTTATGGCTTGGTATCTAACCTAACTGCTTGTTCAAAGTATCGAACAGCAGAAAGCATTCAATAGACCTGTGTGCCTAGTTAGGTGCTGCAGAAGAGTAAAGTATAACGGCTCGCTGTTGTGGCCTCAACCTTGACTCACAGAGTAGAACTTCCTCATAGGATTATCCAGGCTGTGACCATCTGGAAGCAAATTTCCAGGCCTGTCTCCAAGGCACCACTGGGTGAGTTAGAAGCGCCAGCCTTCCAGAGAGTCATCAAGCGCGCGACCATGTGCACAAGTCAGGGATTCTCAGTATGATCCACTACAGCTCGCTACATTCAGCTATGACTCAATATGCAGCCAAGCATTTTCGCACAAATTATCAACACTCTGAACTAGGATTATGAGTGAATCGACTTGGTAAACCTGAGGTTCACCAGTGGGACACGAACTCACACTCCCAGCACTTCGTCTCTCATCACAACCGATGCCACGGAACCCTCCTCCTCTGTCAGAGCCCAGCCCTTGAATCCTTCTTGGACAAATGTGCATTCTTCGAGATGGCCAACAATCATAGAGTGATCGCCTTGGTAAGTGAATAGAGGATGTTTCTTTTTTTCCCTCTATGACAGGGCATGATAGAAGAGTAATAAGACTGGGGTTTTTTGGCAAGCGCTAGCAAGTCTTCCAAAAGAAGACTTAAAAAAATATCTCTAACAACTTTGGATTAAATACCCAAGGGTGAAGAGGCACATTCATTTCAATGTATTACTTTATAGGCAGGCTTCATATTTTCATTTCTAAGTGTTCCCTCTAACTATTATACTCGGCCAAGAGGGAATAGGAGGCTTTGGAAAGCTACTTTACAATCTATATCCGCAGTTTCTAAAGAAGGTGGAAGGCACTGAGGAAAAGGCAAGGAAAATAATACTTTCAACTACTTGTTGACTCATTTCATATTCAATGAATGGTCCTGCTACTCCCTTAAGTGGTGAATCCATCAAGAAAAAGATATTCAAAATATATTCTAAATTGCATTCTATGGAGAAGGGAGGAGAAGAAGAATTTAGACAATTTAAGCAAGGTTTTCTTTCACACTGTCTGTTTCCATCTTGAAAACTATTTGTATAAAAGAAAGTCTAAATATTTTTTTCAGCGCTTCGAAGAAAAATATTATGACTAAGTATGAGAAAACTGGCTTTCACGCTTCCAACTCAACAATCGTTTCTCCCAGATAAAGTGAGTTTCACTCAGAAATTTTCAGTCCGTAGAGCATTAGCCTCTGTATGATTTTTGAAAAGTTAAAAAATAGATACTCCAAGTATAATTTCCTCATTATTCATTGAGTCATTCAACAAATGTTGAGAGGGTGGATGCTGATGGCAGGCACCACCCTGGTGCCTGGGAATGCGATAATGAGCACTAGAAATACCTCTGCCCACAGAGGTTGCATTCAAGCCCGTGAGTGTTCGCTGGATGTGCTAAGTTGTATGCAAGAAAGGCAGGCAGGATCTGAGGTCATATCAGAGCAGGGCACAATGGAGGCTGAGGAGAGTCTGGAAGACTCCTCTAGAAAGTAACTCAAATTAAGGTTGGTTGGGCGTGAACTGGGAGAATGTCAATGGGATGAAATGAGGGACTAGCCAAAGTCCCTGTGACAGAAAGCACCACCAAAATCTTGAGGAAGAGAAAGAAGGCCGAGAAGTCTATTAGTGGTCTTTCATCTCCCTAGCTGACTCCCTCTCATTCCCACTCATCAAAACTGTGATGAAAGTTACCTTGATCCAAACCCAGAAAGCAAGTTCTGACATTATCCTATTGCTGAGATCCTGGAGTCAATAAGTCCCTATGTATGTAACCCTGAGAGAGTCCGTAAATATTTCTCTCAATACTCGTGCTGAAAGCGGATTTAAAATAGTTTGTGCTTCACTCCTTCAGTTTCTGGGGGATTGAACATGCAGTTTAAAGTCTCCAAATAAATTACTAAACTAGTGCCTCATTTAGAAAAGAAAAAAAAAGATCTTTTTTAAAAGCCTATATTGATGGTTCTCTTTCACGGTGCAAAACAAGTTCGTTCCCAGAGGCTGAATCTGAATGAATATCCCCCTTTGGTTTTCAGGCCAACCCACATCCTGATGCCGTGGTCACTTGCTTCTTTGGCTCCAGAATCAAGTCCACGGCCAAGTGCAAAACCACAGATCAATATGCAGTCCCTGGCTGGGCAGTTGCTACAAACCCATCAGCTGCTCACAGCATTTAAAGTTGCAACAGGCCCCACAGGTGGGGAAGCTGGATATTTATGCTGGGCTAACCGAATCACGCTAGACCGTCAAAGCCATCACGGGCCGTAGACTATCAAAGAGCGGGACCCAATTTGGTGTTACTGTCGCTCAGCAAAGCTGGGCGTGCACATGTGTACAAGTGTTGTGGTCTTGGCCAGACCACGGTTGACTTTGGAGCAAGTTCTCGTCTAAGACGTTCCATGGGACCTTGGGAACATCATGTTCATTTCCTCAAATCAGCTTTTCCTGGAATACTCCACAAAAGTAGCTTGAAACCCACCAACGGATTTATTGGTCTCCCATCCACAAGCATTATTCACCTTCTGGGAGCTGCAGCACAAATGTCCAAAGCCCAGGGTTGTTGTGGATATAACTTTCCAAATGGGCTTCCTCGTGCCTGGGCCAGTTTAGCTGTACTTCAAAGCTCTGAGAGGGAGGTTGGCTAATACCATACGGAGAATTGCATTTTCTTTTCTATTTCTTTCCCCTCGTAGCTTCTTGCCTCCCGATCACAGCCTCATGTGGAAGAGCAAAGAGCCTCTGTCCAGATTTTGCATGCTAACCTGAAAAGCTCTTCAGAGAAGCCCCCATGAGCTAAAATCCAGTGGGGAACGGGGATCAGGTAATGGGGTTAGTGGGAGACAAGGGGTCCTGAAGAAGGAAAACAAATCAACCAGCAAGAAAAATATCACCAGAATCAAGAACTGTGGATGTAGTTGTGTTCCTGCCTATCCAGTACTGTTTGTGAGCAAATGAGTTCATTTCCTTGTGACTCAGGGCTCCTTTCTATAGGTGGGAATAGCAAGCCTTTGGGCTGCTACTTGAAAAGGCTACAGTTGGAAGCCACCAACAGCTCTGAGGGTGAAAGAGGAGGCTGTCTCCATCCCATAAAGATTTGCAGTCTCTGGAAACACCCAGGGACAGTTCTGTGCATCAAATGGCCCTGAGGGCACTGAGTGCGTTGGAGGACTTGGAGATAAGGAATATCCCGAGAAAAGGACCTCATGACGCTCTGAGCTGGGGGGAAATATAGTGGGAGACATAGGTTCCCAAAATTATCTGGCCTACCACCCCCTTTTCAGAAACAAATAATCGCTCAGAACCCCCCTCCCGCCTCCCACAACTAAAACAGCTTGTACTAAAGCCCATAATCCAAGTTCAAGTGTAGGTATCTGCTTTTGCAAGGAGCCCTGATGGCCCTGATGGCCTCAAGGTCGGCAGTTCAAAATCACCAATAGAAAGATGAGGTTGCGACTCCTATAAAGAGTGGCATTCTTGGAAACCCACCAGGGGAGTGCTACTCTGTCCTAGAGGTCACTATGGGTTGGAATGGACCAGAGAGCAGTGAGAGTTTGACTGACTTTTGCAGCCCTGCCTGGGGGCAGCGATGACCCACTTTGGGAAATACAGTGGTAGAAGGCCCATGTACAATTTAGTTCTCAAGGTTGGCTCCTGTATCCTTACGCAGCTCTCTGAATTCAGTTCCTGTCAATCCTTGATGCTGCGGTGGGTCTCTTCTAGAGCGATTGTTCTGTTGAGATGGTCTGAGTTCCCACACCCCTTCCACACCTTCTCCACCTCCGCCAGACGTCCTCCTCTCAGCCACCTTCATGAGCCCAAGAGTCAATACTGCACTTGTACATTAGCATTACCAAGGGGATTTTTTTTAATTACTGAAACCTAGGGCCCACCTCCGAAGCTTTGACTTAACTGGTCTGGACTACCAGCAATTCATAGTTTTTAGATCACCTCAAGTGACTCTAAGAGCTGTGCCATAAAAATAATAATAATAATAATAACTATTTGTTGGACTTGTACAATGTGCTGTGCAATGTGAGAAAGATGGGACTTTCTCTGTGGGTTGAGCATTACCATCTCAGAATGCCACAGGAGCAGTTCTACCCTGTGCTGTGGGGGTGCTGGAAGTCTGCATCAACTCAATGGCAGGGAGTGAGAAAGGGAGGCAGTATGATGAGCGCTGAAATGCAGGTCGCACTAAATCCTCAACACAGCCCTTTGTTACAAATGCTTTACCATCCGACTTTTGAAAAGGAGTCCCGGTGGCATAGTCATTACATGTTGGGCTGTTAACTGCAAGGTCAGCAGTTCCAAACCACCAGTGCCTCCACAGGAGAAAGACGGGACTGTCTACTTCATATAGCGTCTGAGAAAGCCGCAGGGGCAATTTTTGTCCTGCCCTATGTGGCTGCTGTGAGTGAATTCCACCTTGGTGGCAGTGAGTGAGTGAGTGAGTGCACCACACTGAGAAACCAAGGACCACAAACTTAAGAAACTTAGTGCAACACGCAGCGACTGAAGGGAGCTCAGGACTCAGTCTCACCTTAACCTCCAGATCCATGCAATCTGGAAATAGTTGGCAGAAGTCTGAGAAGTCTGATCGGAATTGGGAAAAAGAGAGAAGGTGAAAAAAAAAATTCCCTGCCAAAATGGATCTGAAAACTAAAAGCCTTGTGATGTCGCTTTGTTAGAATATCTCCCATGTACAGTTGACCCCAGCATATATTAAATTTTTGGTTTAATTTAATTTTACATCACATTCCATAAAGCACTGTTATCTCACTCTCAGATTTCACAGTCTACAGAAAAATATAAAAGGAGAACGGGAACAGGCCAAGGGGGCCTCCATATCTGTCCCACTCCAGGGGAGACACGCTTCTCTTTGCTTCTGCCCACCTCCACACAAGCCGAAGTCATAGTAACATGTAATGAGCTTCCACTAGGACAGGCGGTGGGATCTGCTTCCTGAGTGTGGTTTGAACAGAACTCCCTCTCATTCAATCATTTGGGTGACGGGGAGGTGTCTTGGAATAGAGGAAGAAGGCCAGGCTGGGGGTTGGGGTAGCCCTCCAATACCACTTTACTGAAGCTGCCCAGTTTTGTTTTGTTTTTTCATTAGTCATTATCTTTTTAACAGTCTCACTGACATGCCATTCACATATGCTTCACTTCAACAGTTCAATCATGTTCATAAAAGTTGGGCAAACACCCCTGGTGAGAACAGCGCTGGCCATCCTTGGCTCTTCCTGTGCAGAATAGGTACCCTCAATGAGCACTCAGCTCTGCTCTTCAGAGAGTCGCCTTGAGGGCCCAGAAATGTCCATAGTGGCCCCCATGGTGTTCAGTTGCCTTTCCCAGCCCTCCTGGTCTCTCCAAAAGCAACAGCTAGAGCAAACAATGACATTCAAATGACCCTCATTGAAACAGATCTGACCAGGTGCCATCAAATAGATTCCAACTCTAAGCTACTTCCTGTGTGCCAGAGTAGAACTGCGCTTCACGGAATTCTCAAGGGCTTCTCAATTCAGAAGTCAGGAACCAGGACCTGCTTCCCACTGACTCCTGCATGGATTTGAGGCTCTTCTCCATAGCATATCATCCAATAGATCAATCACACCGGGAAGAGTTGTACAACCATTATCAAAATCAATTGTAGAACATTCTCTTCTCCCTGGTACTCATGGTTACTAGTACTATAGGCAACAAAACATTCTCCAGTTACACGGCTTCTACGTGTATAATTCAATCCGATTGATTACACTTTGATTACATTATTGATAACCTTTTCCAAATTATTCCACCACCATTGACATAAACTTCATGTCCCCTGAGCAAAAACTCTTCCTCCTTCACCCATGGTAATCACTGGTCACTCGGTTTCTCTTTTTTTCAGCAGTTTTCTTGACTTAACATTCACATATCACATTCTTCCATCGTTAAGTTGCTTTTCAGAACAGTTGTATATACATCATCACAATCAGTTGAAGTGCTCCCTTCCTCCTCCCACTTTCATGGTTTGCTCCTCAATTCTCCTCTCCTCACACCCCCCACACCCCAGTCTCGCTAGACCATTGCATCGCTTACTGTCTCACGCATCCACTCCTGTGTAGCATGACTTTATTTCAAATGACATCGCACCTTTTGTTTTGTTTTGTTTTGTTTTCCGGGATGTTTAAGGTGGAAATTTGAACGGCATTCTTCAAGTAACATTTATGCCATTTTCCAATTGCGAAAGTATTCTCGTGATAGGTCACTAACTTCAGACTGCTTCTGCTTGCTGTTCAGATCTTTGAAGCCAAGGGCAAACTCGACCTTCTTATTTAAACGAGGCAGAACAAAAAGTGATGGGAAGAAAGGAAAACACAGGTTACTGTTTCAATGAGTCAGCCTGTCCAAACAAGTCTTGTCTGTTCCAGAGATGAGCTTGAGCTGTGTATCTTTCACAAATATTTCCCCTCTTCAGTGTCTCAAAGTGCCTCAAGAACATTGCGTGAGCAACTCTGCGATTACGTCTATCACATAGACTAACATATCGCTCTTCTACTGTTGATCTTTTAAGATTGGGTCCATTTCAGAGGGATGTAAAAAATATTGCAAGGAACATCTCTGAGCATAAATCATGGCCTGCGCATCAAACTATTTCCGATAAATAAGTAACCACGACACCATATTGTGGTGCGCTCCCCCTCGCTTGTCTCCCCCTGCCTTAAGCTATTCCAGGGTCTTTGCTTCTTTGTAGGGACCCGTGACGGT